>JAUCNO010001512.1:125652-137142 GCA_032353835.1 Enteromius viviparus
AAACAAAATTTAGAGCACTTTTATTGTAAAGATAACTATGAAAGTGTGACATTTCCCTTTTTGTTTTTTTTTTGCAAAACATGATCAAAGGACATGAAAATGCCCGTAGTCTAAGAATCGCCCGTATACGGTGGGTATGGAAAAGAACTGCCCCTTTCAAATATTCACATTTTGGTGATTTGCAGCCTGCAATAAAGATGGAGACAGTTTTTGTTTTGTTTATTCACTGCAATTTATAACATCCAAGTCAATGATATAAAAGTAGTATTTTAGGAAAAAACAAACAAACAAAAAACAGAATCACAAAGTTTGAAAAAGGATCTCCCTATTCGGTGTTCTCTTTAATAACAGTTTTTAGCTTATTGGGATATGTATTTAAATCTGCTTCAATATTTTTTCAAGGTCAGTACAATTTTATGTTTACCATTTGTGGACAGCATCCTTCAAGTCATTCCACAGATTTTCAATAGAATTTAAGTCCTTCAACCACTGTATCATCAATTTTGCTGTGTGCTTTGGATCATTGTCATGTTGGAAGGTAAACATTCTTCCCACTGACAACTTTCTGGTAGATTTTACTCAACAGATTTTACTCATGAATTTGACATTAATTTTATTTATTTATTTTTCTTGTCAGAATATAAGTTCTGCAGTCCCTGCTGCCGAGAAATGCCACCATAACAGGAAATTAACACCTCCATGCTTTACAGTTGTAATGGTTGTTTGGATGGTGAGCAGTATTGGATTTCCGCCAGAGATATTGTATGGTGTTGAGGCCAAATAATTCAAATTTAGTCATCTGACCATAACATCTTTTTCCATTTGGCCTAAAAAATTCCGAGGGTGTGTTTTAGCAAAGCATTCTCTTTTTCAAACTATCAAATTTATATATACACAAGATAGAGAGATGCACTTCACACAGACATACACAACCTCCTACCAACCTCTGTTTTCAAAGATGAGAATAGTGATGTACGTGACTCAGGGAAGGGTCAGCTGACCAATACTGAACTGTGAAAGCTTTCACATATAAGAATAGGGATGTACGTGACTCAGGGAAGGGTCAGCTGACCCATACTGAACTGTGAAAGTTTTCACAGATAAGAATAGTCATGTACGTGACTCAGGGAAGCGTCAGCTGACCAGTACTGACCTGTGAAAGTTTTCAAAAATCTAAATTGTGATGTATTGAATCAGTGAAGGGTTAACTGTCCAAAATTGCTCTGTGAAATTTGTCGCAAATCAAAATAGTACATAAGTGTTTAGGAAGGATGAACTGACAAAAAATACATTGTGAAACATTTCCTCATATGTAAATGTTCATATATGATTTATCTAAGGGCTTGGAAATCGTTATTCACTGGAACAGCACCGTATGACATTGTGATAGAAGAAAAAGAGAGAAGAAACACTGATATGCAATAAATAGCAATTGTGAAAGTTTTCACAAATCAAGTTTGACTTAAAAACAACGTTTTTGTATTCGAGCAGTCTGCGTGTTAAATGGTAAAACACATTAAACACGAAGAGCGCATATTTAGCACATTCCTTACTATAGCTGACTTACCAAGGGGGTTATGGACAAGAGCTTTGCTGCGAAAAAATTCACTGATCAAGCTTGTTAAGATGAGACTGGTTTCCGTCTGCCACGATTCCAACTTTCGGAGCTATGAGAATTCTAAAATTAAGAGTTGCATCGCGAAAAAAACAAAACAGATTATGGCCAAAAGGCACAGCATTACCAGAATTCACAAATCATGGAGAACTACATTCGGGATTATTTGCATGTTTACAGACGTGCATATGCGTAATCTGTGGCTGTTTGCATATAGAAGAAAGCATATGTTTACGTTCAGGGTTCGAAATTAACTTTTTTGATCACCAGCCAATCAGAATTTCCACTAGACAAATTTTTACGCGGTGAAAATAAGAGATTATGAATGCCACTGAATGAATATTTTATCATTTTATTAACAGTGCATGAAAAACGCACAGAAAAACACAAAAATTAAAATTACTGATCACCACCACAAAACTGTTAGTTTTATTTTTTTCTTTCATGTACTCACGGCAAATCTGACAAAACATGACTGCATTTTTACTATCAAACACTAGCCAATGACGACCTGTCTGCCATTTACAATTAAACTTAACCTTCTCTTTGTTTTGCACGCTATATAACCACTTCTCATTAAGGTCAAGAACATAGTCTGCTTTTCAATGAAATACCAATGGTTATATAGGCTAATTATGCATTCTTTTTTGTTTACCATATTATTCATTCTTTCAAGCAGAAATATTTTTAATATAAAAAAATGTATATGAATCTTTAGAACTATTAAGTACTACATGATTCAGTCAGGGACACTGAGTGATTTTACTTTTGTTGCATGATTGACACGACTTTGACAATAGCAACTAAATTAGGCTGTGACCCCTTTAAAAATGAATACAAGCAAATGCAATGTACTGAAACACGTGCGTTACCGTTTACATTCACGTAATCGACTCTGTTTACCTGAATGCTAGTGAAAACGGACAATTTGAAATAATTTTGTGTGTAATTCTCCATTCAAGAGTAACTTACTCGGACTGTGTGAGACGTGCTTTTGTGTTTGTGTATATGTTTCAGTGTGTATATGTTCTCCAAACATATCCATATGCCTGCTTTTCCATTAATCCCACATATTAAGATTTTTGAACGTTTTATGAGACGTGCAGCAAGTGTATAGTTTATAAATACAGTTCATGTACACATCTAACCTCAGAACCACGCAGCACATTCGTTCTGAAATAATCTCTTTCCAATCGTCCCTTCATAACATTATTCGTTGACAAAAATAGTTAATAGTCAATTTTTCGTCATAGTTTTGTCATTTCAAAATTAGTTTTCCTCGTTTTTGTTGGTGAAAAAATGTCATGACGAACATTATGATGCGAAATATTTGTCAACGAAATGAACACTGTTGCACGCTGCTGCCAAAGGTATCTAAAACGTCGGCCGTAGTGTACATGTGAAATGTAGGACAAACTACCCAGAGAGTCTCTTACTCCAAACTGGCTGTTAAGTTTTTATTAATACCCGCCAAAATGATTTTAACCCGGATTTGGCGGTGGGTGAATGCAGGGTACGAGGGGCCGTGCTTAGTCCAGCCAGTTCCGGTTACGCAGCCTGATGAGCTGCAGAAGGTCCTCGCAGTTCCTAGCGCAAGAAACGGGTCTCAGCCCCGTTGTACGGTACGAGGAGCCGTATTGCGATGAGTTGGTTCACTGTTCGGATCCATTGTGGCTGAATCCACCTGACTCGGTCTGTGATCCGGGACCCATTGTGGCAGGATCCGCCAGACCTGGTCTGTGATCTGGACCCTTGGTGGCCGGATCCGGCCCCGCCAGTTGGAGAGCCAGGTTCGCTATCGCCAGAAGCGCCAGAGTCAGCTGCACAACTGGCTGCACAATCTGTGGAGATGTTGATGTCAGCCGTACAATTTCTAGAGCCCCCATTTGTGGCTGCTCAACCCATGGAGGTGTCTGGGTCATGGTTCGGAGGGTTCAGGAGGGCGCCTCCTTCACCTGTTCAGTCTCGGAGGGCATTATCACTGTCTGTTTGGTCTTGAAGGCCAGTTTCGCAGTCGGTCCAATCTCGTAGGGCGCTTTCACTGTCTGTTTGGTCACCGAGGGCGCAATCTTTGTCTGTCCAGCCCAGAAGGCCGCAATCACGGAGGCCGGCTTTGCACCCGTTTGTCCCAGGAGGGCGCTGTCACGGGCCGTTCGGCCCAGGAGGGCTCTATCATTGACTGCTCGGCCCAGGTGATCAGCTGGTGCGGACCAAGAGGTCATCCTCGTTGTCTGGGGAGCCCAGGTGGGTTGCCTCCGCCTTCCGCTTCATCCTGGAGGACAACTGCCACGCCCTGGGGGGCTTTCCCGCCACCTGGTCTGCCCTGGAGGGCATCCTCGCTGCCTGATAGGCCCAGGTGGGCTTCTCCACCACCTGCTCCGCCTTGGAGGGCATATGAACTGTCTGATCGGCTCGGGCACCCCTGCTACCAGGTAAACCTAGGTGGGCATCTCGGATCCCCGCTCTGCTCTGGTGGAGGTCATCGCCGACAGCTCCTCTCTGTGGTCGTTCCCGTCGGCTCCCACCTCAGGACCATTTGTAAGCCGCTCCTTGTGGGGGGAGGGGCTATAGCACGCCCAGCTGGAGGTGGAGCTTATCCAGTTACTGTTCTTCTCTTCTCTCCACCCAAATATAAAAGCTGATTAGCTGGTTAATAAAGATTTGACAGATGAACAGCTCAACCGATGAGCTCCTGTCACGTTAAAAGTGAAGCCATCTTTGATATTACTTTGTCAGTCCTTGAGTTTTTAATTTGGATTCAAATTTGCATTGCGTTCTGTTATTTGGGGTAGTGAAAAAAAAACACAATCTATGCTTGCATTCACAACCGCATTTGGTATGAGCTTCAAAATATAAGAACCATATTTTTGGCAAAGACTTGTATGTGGTAGTAACCTTGCAGGGTCAGAAAGCTCTCGGATTTGAAAAATATCTTAATTTGCATTTTTAAGACAAACTTACACTAACAGATTTGGAAACACATGAAGGTGAGTAATTAATGAAAGAATTTTATTGGTTGGTTGAACCTTTAAGGTGTGGTTTATAAAATAGTGCCTCGATTGACCTTTTGTTGACCATAAGCTCTATTACACATGGCTCATATTACACAAGCTGCTCCATAAACAACACTTTCGAGACTCACGCCTAAGTAATCATGGCTGTCAGTCCTGAAAACAGACTGTGTGGACCTATACAGTATGCAAAAAAAACAAGAGCAAGAACAGATATATTTATAGCTGCCCATGAACAGATGAAGCAAAGTGAATGAGGTACTTTGGTGCCTGGAAGCTGCTGGCATCAGATATAGCAATTTGTGCTTTGCAAGCTGCTCCATCAATCCAGGTATGACAATCACTTTAATCAAGCTACTGTATTCAGTATAAAATAAAATAAAACGAATGAAATGACACACATATTGCAGGTTTTATTATAAGACTTGATTGAGAAGTAAGTGCATCTGTCCAGTGTTACTGTACTGTATATAAAGTGCTGATCATTTAAATTGACATAAAATTATTTTCTGTTTCCTCAGTTTTGTACAACTATGTGCAATTCTCCATTCATTATCAACAATTCAATCTTATTTATCAGCCAGGATGTAAGTTGGTTCTGCAGGTGTCGACAACATTTTGGCCCTACAGTCTTTGCTTTCACTTCTGTAGCGTGCGTCGTTGTGGGAATACCGATCCATTGCTGGTCTCTCTGGGTGTTTTTCAGAGGGAACTTTAAACCAAACATGGTGTTTCCTCTAAACATCACCATACTGGAGCTGATTTTTTGCCTCCAGTGCATTGCAGACTTCATAGATTTCAAATATTCAACAATAATAAGCTACAGCTTGTCAAACTTTCTCATTGGCCTCAGCTGGACTTTCAGACCTCTTATCCAGATGTTCATGTGCATTGAACAATATTTGGCAGTGATTCATCCAGTTACATTTCTGAGATTTAAGGCCATCCAATACCGGATTGCATCGGTAGCAGCAGCTTGGCTGATTGCGTTAGGCAACAGCTTAAGGATTGTTGCTATCAAGATGAATTTTTTTCGAGATCATGTATACTTTTTTGCTTTTTGCATTGCAGTGATAACAACTTCTTATTGTTCTGTCTCTGTCCTTTGTGCCCTGTTGCGCCCAGGGCCGGGAAATCGAAATAATACAGAAATGACAGAGAAAGAGAGAAACAACAAAAGTGACAGAGGCAAAACTGCTGAGAATCAGCAGAAAAGAAAGGCCTTCAAAATCATCTCTAATATTTTAGCATCCATCCTGGTTTGTTATTTACCTCTAGGAGTAACTTATTTCATGTGCATAGCTGATATAGTCAGTACACACATATTTTTGTGTAAAGTTGTCCCACCTATTTTGACCATGACAGTAATTACTGTAGTGTTCTCGCCACTATTCAGGATGTATAGTGAAGGTCATATCAAACTCGTCATGTGCTTTTCAAAGCTCAGAGGGTGTTTACCTGACACTTTTTTCAACTAAGAAAACTTTTAAAGTACAAGTTTCTAAAGAAGATGAAATTAATGTTTCTATGTAACCCCCCCCCCCCAAAAAAAAATTGTGAAGCCATATGCTTTTATTCAGTTTTCAAGTGTACACAGACACATGGTGTCTTCATGACATCGCAAACTACTGGCCTGGCATGCAAAAAATACAGCATTTTTAGTTTCTTCCTAAATTTTCCTTTATGAACAGAGATCTTTATCTTGACAATGCTGTCATCAGTATGCAAGGGGACCTCCAGTGTAATGTAAATTTAATTTTTAAAAGAAAAATGAAAGTAATTTAACATCTAATAGAGGTTTAAAGATTATTTCATTTCAGGTTTCTTAAAAGGAATGTTACATTGAGTGTAAAGTGTAATATCTCTCTGTGTGTGCTCAGCTTAACTCATAATTGCAATATTTTGACATTGGTATGTGTCTTTTGTGCATTTTTGATAAAATAACTTGTTTTAGGTAAAGAAAAATTATATGTTATTACTATGCATTATAAAAAACCCTACGGAGGGTTGAATTTGGATTTTGCCTGAACAATGGTGATAACTAAAATGAATGGCACATTTTGCTATCAGCACTATATTTATTTTCCCCCATTGATTAAGTGAGACTTATTTTTAAATCTTGGCATTTTATTTTAAAAAGACCTTATGACAAGTTGCCTTCAGATGTTCACCACGGTAAACACCTGGCAAAAACATGGTGGGCATCCCCGCCATCTGCTCCACCTTGGAGAGAGTTGCCTCCGTCCTCGCAGTCGGAGCATCTGGAAGCCGCTCCTTAGAGGGGGGGCTATGTAACATCAGGCTGGATGTGCCTTTGACAGACCAAAACAGTATGAAGAGGATTTTCGCCGGAGGAGATCCTCGAGCGCTTGATGTTGGGACTGCCTCCATTCCCCACGCCGCAGATGAGCGACCGACCACCCGTGATGGCGACGCCCGGTTGTCGACTCACCATTCGGCTGCGGCGGATGAATCCCGCGCCGCAGAAACGCATCAGCAAGCCCGCGCTGCCCAAGCGCTTTGACGAACACACGCTGCTCAATCGCTTCAACGAGCCCACGCTGCTAAGGCGCTTCCACGAGCCTGCGCGCTTCAGCAAACACGAGCACCTCCACGACCACAAGCGCTTCACAGAGCCCGCACTGTCCGAGCGCGTCCATGAGCCGGCATCAATATCAGTCCCGGGGGGATACTAGTGGAAATTGTTGACAAAGATCTTATCGACTGGTATGGAGAGGTGAAACCTAGCCCTCCAAAATCACCTGTTTCTCTGCTGTTTCCAGACAGTTCTGAGTTATTCCCTCCCAGCCTCCCTCTCCCACCTCCTTTCATACCAGTCTGTTCAGTCATGTCAGTTTCTCTGGACCCTGTCATCCCTTTGGCTCTCTCGCCATTAGCACCTTCAGGGCTTGCGTATTCGCCTCCGGGTTTCTCTGTCGGGCTCCTTCTTCCCTCCGGCTTCACCATTGGCCTCGGTTGCTCTGGCTCCGTAGCGGCCCTCCGAGTCCCCGCCTCGGACTCAGCCACCTAAGTCCTCAGCTGCACCACGGCCCTCCAGCCCATCGGTGTCACCCCAGCGCCCCGTCTGCTCGGCTCCACCCGGGGCTCTCTGCACCTTGGGGTTGTCACAGTCTGTCGGTCCTCTGGAGTCGTCGGCTTCTCCTCCTCCATGGCTCCTCCCACCGTCAACTCCACCCTGGGGCCTCAGCCTTACTGGTCGTTGGACCATCACCTGTCTCACGCCATGGCTCCTTCCGCCGTCAACTCCACCCTGGGGCCTCAGCCTTACTTGTCACTGGGCCATTACCCGTCTCATTCTGCTCCTGACGATGCACTGGCTCCTCCCACCTTCAGCGCCACCATGGACTATAGGACTCTTTTGTGTTTTTTGTTTTCTTTTTTTCTGTCTCTCCCCTGCTCCACTCCCTTCTCCAGAGCCCCCGCCCTCCCTCCGCTGTTGTATCATCGCACAAACATGTGCTATGTTTGTTGTTTCTCCCCATGTGCTTTCCCTGTGACCTAGTTTTCTGTTAATTATGTATTCAGTTCAGGTGTGTCTCCCTCATTTATGTTGATTGTCTTCCCTACTTAAGTTGAACCCTATGTACCAGTCTTGGTCTGTCATTGTCTAAGTTAACGTGTGTTTTGAACCTGCTCTCGTTGAATTCTACTTTTGGATTAATTAAAGATGTTTGAAATGGATTCTGAACCTCTGCGTGCCTTCCTTACGCACACCTATGACACAACGTTGAGTGTAAAATGCCATTAGTTCTTGCGTGGCTAGTGATCCATTGCGTCATGCTGTTGTGAAATACTATTGGCTTTTGTGTATCTCGTGATCAATTGCGCTATGCTATGGGACGGGAGTATGTTTTCTGAATGAGATGCCAGCGCGTTTTTAGTGATTAAAACCTTGTGTTTTACTCTGTTCTTCACATAAAGACTTTGTACAG
This sequence comes from Enteromius viviparus, assembly GCA_032353835.1. Classification (NCBI taxonomy): domain Eukaryota; kingdom Metazoa; phylum Chordata; class Actinopteri; order Cypriniformes; family Cyprinidae; genus Enteromius; species Enteromius viviparus. Next base: position 134,232 of record JAUCNO010001512.1, read on the forward strand.
CTTCAGAAGACTTGGAATGTGACACAACTTGTTTGTAATATATTTATACTGCTCGTTTATGATTAGTTTGTGCAATAAATACCTGTGACTCCATTTGCCTGTATGTTTTATCTTGTTCAGAGGTGGGTAGGTTTAGGGTAGGGGTGAGGTTTGGTGCTCAATAAAAGTAAAAAATTATATAATAAATGTATATATGCATGCATTACCTTAAGCAAAACAACTGAAAACAATGGAGGACCTTTCACGTCGAAACGTGACTACAAACGAGTACCTTGCCTTCAAAAAGCACATATACACATATACACTATGTGAAACCACCTGAGAGTACCAACACACACACACACACACACACACACGTTTAGAATTTCAGTCTGAAAGCAGTTGAAGGCACGTTTGGTGGCTGTTTACTCTTTTGGGATCAAAAACTGTTCTCCAGTATATTTTGCATGCTGTAACATTAATCCAGGTATGACATTTCAGTCATTTTAATGAATACATCAGTTTTACAAATTAAATTAATAGTGGCAATCTGGTTTTTTTTTTCTGTCTGTCTTACTACTTAAAAAAAATGCTTTTCAAATTTGTTTTAGGTTTCAGTATATAAAATAGAATGTAACGAAAATGTTATTTTGCCAGTAAACTGACCCATTTCTGTTTTCCCCAGGATGTGCAATTCAACCATCAACAATACAACTTTCATATTTGATGAATCAGTGGACTGGTTCTGCATATGTGAGGGATATTTTGGCCCTATTGTCTTGTTTTTAACTTCAATTCTATGCTTCATCGTGGGAGCGCCTATCCATTGCTTGTCTCTCTGGGTGTTGCTCCGAGGGAACTTTAAATCTAACCCGGTGTTTCCACTGAACCTCACTTTACTGGAGCTGTTTTTTTGCATCCAGTGCATTATAGACATAATTGTTATCAGATTTCCTTCTGTGGTGGGTGACCGTTTATCTAACGTTTTCATTGGTTTTAACTGGACTCTCAGACCTCTTCTCCAGATCTGCATGTGTATTGAGCAATATTTAGCAGTGATTCATCCGTTAGTATTCCTGAGATACAAGGGCATCCAGTACAGGATTGCACTGGTAGCAACTGCCTGGCTGATTTCTTTGAGCAACAGCTTGAGGTTTATTTTCAATGGGGTGAACTATTTTAAAGATAGCATATTCTTGTTTGTTTTTTGCGTTGCAGTGATAATAACTGCTTTTTGTTGTGCCTCTGTCCTTTATGCCTTGAAGCGTCCAGGACCAGGTGAGCGCGAGAACGTAGAAATGACAGGAAAAGACAGAAACAATAAAACTGACAGAGGCAGAGCTGTTGAGAACCAGCAGAAAAGGAAGGCCTTCAGAATAAGCTCTCATATTTTAGCATCTATTCTGATTTGTTACATCCCTCTGGTTGTAATTTACTTTATGAATGTAGCTCAAATTAGTAAGCATGTATATTTATGTGAAGTTCTTCCACTAACTCTGTCCTTCACTATAATTGCTGTATTATTTCCGCCATTAATCAGGATGTATAGGGCAGGCCACCTCAAGCACGTAATGGATTTTTTAAGGAAAAGATAAAAAATCAATTTGAAAGAAATTTATTTAATTTAACTTAGGACAAACACTGTCTTGTTTATGTTGTCATATAACGAAATTAAATCACATCTGATCCAGATAATGGTGGCTAATTGACAGTGTCCTGAATGTCCTGGACACATTCACACAGCAGCAGAATATAGTTATCAGTTCTGTATACGACTCTTTAATATGTTTAACATGCTTTATGTTCACAATGCAAGAGAGTCGCTCTGGTTTGCACAAAGCATGTATTAGTTTTCACATGTTGTTTTGATAAATTACAGCAAATATGTGACCTTGGACCCTGGTTTTAAGTCACTTGTGTATGTTTGTAGCAATTGCCAAAATACATTGTATAGGTCCTATTGTATATATTGTATTGATCCTGTTCCATTATGATATTTTGTACATTTCCTACCATAAAAATACTAAAACTTAATTCTTGATTCTTGATTAGTAACATGCAAGGCTAATAACTTCATTTGGACAACTTTAAAGGTGATTTATTTTGAGTAGGTGAGTATTTTGAATTTTTTTCCACCCTCAGGTTCCAGATTTTTAAATAGCTGTATCTCTGGCCAAACATTGTCCTAAACTGTACATACATCAATGGAAAGTTTATTAATTCAACTTTCAGTATACATGTTTAACTAAGAAAACTTTTAATGTGTTTTGGACCCTTAGAAGACAAATGAAAGGAATTTGAACATCTAATAGACGTTTAAAGATTATTTCTTTCATAAAATTTCTTAAAAGGAATGTGGCATAGAGTGTACAGTGTAATATCTCTCTGTGTGTGCTCAGCTCAACTCATAATTACAATATTTTGACATTGGTATGCGTCTTTTGTGCATTTTTAATAAAATTACTTGCTGTTTAGATAAATTATGTGTAATTACTATGCATTATAACAAAACCCATAAAGGCTTGATTTTGGATTTTGTCTAAACAATATCGATAACTGAAATAAATGGCATATTTTACTATCAGCACTGTATTTATTTTTCCCCTCTGAATAAGTGCGAATCTTAGCATTATATTATATATATATATTATATATATATATAAAGAGACCTTATAACAAGTTGCTTTCAGATGTTCACCTGGTGATACACCTGGCAAAAACATGCAAAAATCTGTTGCTGCTCAAAATTAAAACATGCCTATAATAACTTTTTACAAGGTCAGAATTTTCTATTCAAATACTGCACCAAAATTTGTTTGTACCATTTGATATACTGGTGAAACTATCACTCATAAACAGACATAAATGACTTGAGCTAAAACAATAGAAGTAGTCCTCCTGTAGTTTCTGACAAATATATATGAAACATGAT
>JAUCNO010001512.1:139176-160036 GCA_032353835.1 Enteromius viviparus
AAGCCTCGGCTGAGGCAGGGAACCTTCGGCTAGAGGTTGGCTAGGGAGGGCGGTGGGTGGGGAAGGAAGCCTCGGCTGAGGCAGGGAACCTTCGGCTAGAGGTTGGCTAGGGAGGGCGGTGGGTGGGGAAGGAAGCCTCGGCTGAGGCAGGGAACCTTCGGCTAGAGGTTGGCTAGGGAGGGCGGTGGGTGGGGAAGGAAGCCTCGGCTAAGGCAGGGAACCTCCGGCTAGAGGTTAGCTAGGGAAGGCGGTGGGTGGGAAAGGAAGCCTCGGCTGAGGCAGGTTAGATGAGAGCTGGGGAGAGAAGCCGTCTGGCTTAAGGGAAAGATAAGGTACTTTATAGGGGAGGTGAAGGAACGAGGGAGTGGGTAATTAAAGGAGAGAGAGAAAGCCTCTACAGAGAAGGGTCCTTTGTGCAGGCTGCCTCGAGGAGAATGAGCCCCTACTGTATGGCTACAGGAGCCATCCTGCGGGCTTTCCCTGGAGGCTGATAAGAAAGAAAGACATATGGAAAGCCAGGGAGCCTTATGGGGAGGATATATATATATATATATATATATACACACACACAATTTTTTTTTTCTTCCAAAAATTAATGGACCTAAAAATGGGTGAATGGGAGAATAGAATACGTTACGTGACCGAGGAGAATTGAAAGGAAATGCCGTGCTGGTGTCATGGAAACATGGCTTGTGCGTCATGGGTGTGCGGCTTGCGTATGACGTCATCCGGCGGCGCCGACCAGTTCCGCGCTACTTTGGAAGTTGCCATGCTGGACTGTGTTGCTTCCGGACTGAGGAAAATAGCGGAGGGCTGGCGAGTGGTAAGTAATGAGGATTCTTTTACTTGAAACCTCTGGCAGATAGCGCGATGAAAGGGATCTGAGAACGTGCGGGCTAGGCCTCGAATAAGAAGCCGCGGTCTCTCGTAGTGGCTCAGACCGGCTGAGTGTTGAGCTAGAGTGGTAGCAGGTTGTTGTAGGGCAGGCTGAGGAATCTGGTCCTCTTGGAGGAAGGCAGCGAGGATGTGTTTTTGGTCGTGCGATTCCGAAGAATCCACAAAAGCGGGAAGCGGGGAAATGAAAGCTGGGAGAATTTATAGTGAAGGGGAAATGATTTGATTGGGTGTGAATGAACAAGGGATGATTAGGTAACGGGCTGCCAGCTGTGTATGATTACTCGTTCAGCGATCCTCTCGAAATTATGTTATTTTGCAAAAACATTCACTTAGGAGCCCACTGCAGGATTTTTAGAATCTTTAAGAATACGGGCCCTGGTGTCAATGAACTCAATTAGTTGCTAGATGTTCTCCCAGCTTAATCTTTTCAAACTTATTTCAGCCATTTGTTGCCCCCGTGCCAACTTTTTTGAGACCTGGTTCAGACATCAAATTGAAACAAGCTCATTTAGTGGATAAAAGCGTAAAATTGTCTCAGTTTAAACCTTTGTTATGTTCTTTATGTTCTATTGTGAAAAAAATATTGGCTCTTGTGATTTTAAATACTTTTAGTTTTCATTTTACGCAAACATAAAATTATAACATCTCAACAATTTCAGAATTCGGGTTGTATTTTAATTCACTCCTTTAACAACTGTGTTGAAAACAACTTGCATGAGGAAGCCTAATTTTGAAAGTGTGATTTCCTGCAAAATTCAAGCTAATGATTACAGCCATAAAACTCCATGAGTATAATTAATATAGTTTTCAAACTTTTACCCCATAAAAAAAATATTTTATGGGGTAAAAATTATACAGTATTTTTTATAAATCTTTACAAAAACTAGAAATGTAAAAGCAGAATAGAAGAGTAAAATATAACAGTGAATCAAATGGTAAATATTTAATGAGAGTTTAGTCTCCATGCTCTATGAGTATTGTGTGGGCATGATGTGCTGCATATCCATCCAGTTCTGAACTTGCAGAGCACCACAGTGCCTGTAACACCACACGTTAATGAGAAAAACAAGGGTAATGACCGAAAAACATACTGGCTTCACACTTCAGAGGCACAAACAGGGAAAACAGCAGGCTTCACACTGCACTGCTTCAACAGTGGCCTCCAGCTTAGTGCAGTTTCTTTTCTAAATTCAAGCAGGTCACTAAAGTCAAGAAAAATCCTAATTTTTTAAATGCGATTATTTAAAAATCAAGGCTTAGATTTAGATTAGATTTAATCAATACATTAATTTATAGAATCAAAACACATTTTTGGTAAATCAGTATATACAGTATATGTAAATTACCATGTGTTACAGTGTAGAACTGTAACATAATGTTCCTGTCTTGTCTTGTCTCCCCCATGTCCTTATGTATTTTGGTTTAGTCCTGTCCTGTTTGGTCTCCCGTATTAGTTTGATCGTTTCACCTGTGTTGTACACCTGCCCTCACTTTAGCTTTTGATTTCTCTGTGTTAAATACCGCTGTCTTTCATTTTGTATTCAAGTCTTGTTAATGTGATATGGTTTTGTGTAACCTTCGTGTTCGCCGTTTTTGCTGCCCTGACAGCAGTTTGTTTTTGTATTCTGGAGTGTGGATTTATTAAATACCTTTTGCATTTGATGCGCTCGTGTTTCCTGCCCTCTTTGCTGCACGCACGTATCCAGCACAAACGTTACAGAACAAGACTTCATTTAGAGGATGACAGGGAAATCTAGAGCCTGCTCCAGTTCCAGTGTCTGTTCCGGTCCGGGTGATTCCAGAGCCTGTTCCGGTTCCAGTGCCTGTTCCAGTCCGGGTAGTTCCAAAGCCGGTTCCAGTTCCTGTGCCCGCTCCAGTTCCAGGGCCTGTTCCAGTCCAGGCAGTTCCAAAGCCGGTTCCAGTTCCTGTTCCCGCTCCAATTCCAGTGCCTGTTCCAGTCCGGGCAGTTCCAAAGCCGGTTTTAGTTTTTGTGCTCGCTCCAGTTCCAGTGCCTGTTCCAGTCCGGGGAGTTCCAAAGCCGGTTCCAGTTCCTGTACCCGCTCCAGTTCCAGTGCCTTTTCCGGTCCGGGCGGTTCCAGAGCCTGTAGCAGCGGATCTGCTGCCAGATTGGCCCGCTCCTCCAGAATCCGTAGCAGAGGACCTGTTGCAGTGGCCAGACCCTCCAGAGACCGTGGCGGACGACCTGCTGCAATGCCCTGACCCTCCAGAGGCCGTGGCGGATGACCTGCTGCAATGGGCTGACCCTCCAGAGGCCATAGCGAATGACCTGCTGCAATGGCCTGACCCTCCAGAGGCCGTGGCGGACGACCTGCTGCAATGGCCTGACCCTCCAGAACCTGTAGCGGATGATCTGCTGCAATGGCCTGACCCTCCAGAGGCCGTGGCGGATGACCTGCTGCAATGGCCTGACCCTCCAGAACCCATAGCAGAGGACCTGCTGCAATGGCCTGACCCTCCAGAGGCTGTAGCAGATGACCTGCTGCAGTGGCCCGATCCTCCAGAGGTTGTAGCGGATGACCTGCTGCAATGGCCCGATCTTCCAGAACCTGAAGCGGATGACCTGCTGCAATGGCCTGACCCTCCAGAGGCCGTAGCGGATGACCCGCTGCAACGGTCCGATCCTTTAGTGTTTGCCTCATCACCTGAGCACCCTCCAGTGTATGCTGCCTCACTTGAGTGCTCTCCAGAGTCAGTTGTGCACCCTGTGTGGTCCCCAGAGTCAACTGTGCACTCCGTACGTCCTCCTAGGCATCCCCCTGACTTTGGACCTTTTGAGTGCCCCCCGGGGAGCTCTCCCAAGAATTTTTTTTTGGGGGGGCAGTAAGGGAGGGTCCTGGGAGGGGACGGGCAGGGTGGGGATTTATAAATGGCCTGCGGAGGAATTCCCTGATCCGATTCCCTTGGAGAGGACTGAAACTGTGTGGCCGGCGAAGGCTCCGGATCCTGTGCCACCCCGAACTATTCCACCGGTGTAGCCCGCCAGAGCGCCCGATCTGCCCTGGAGGCAGGCAATCTGTAGGTCTCTGGGGCCTGCGTCCAGAGCGCCCAGCCCCCCCTCCCTAGTGATAGTACTAACGGCGCAGGTGCGCCTTTTTTCGGAGGGGGGCGTAATGTAACATAATGTTCCTTTCTTGTCTTGTCTCCCCATGTCCTTATGTATTTTGGATTAGTCCTGTCCTGTTTGGTCTCTCCCATATTAGTTTGATCGTTTCACCTGTGTTGTACACCTGCCCTCACTTTAGCTCTTGATTTCTCTGTGTTAAATACCGCTGTCTTTCATTTTGTATTCAAGTCTTGTTAATGTGATATGGTGTTGTGTAACCATCGTGTTCGCCGTTTTTTGCTGCCCTGACAGCAGTTTGTTTTTGTATTCTGGAGTGTGGATTTATTAAATACCTTTTGCATTTGATGCACTCGTGTTTCCTGCCCTCTTTGCTGCACGCACGTATCCAGCACAAACGTTACAGAGAAATATTTTTATATAAATTTATATAAATATAAATATAAAAAAATATTTTTAAAAACTATTTATCCTTTTGATCTTTAATTAAAAACATTTACAAATTATAACCTATCATTGAAGTAAAACAAGTGATAGTGGAAGGAAAATCTCATTGTAAAGTACAGTAAATGATTCTCTAGTTCATGGTCACAATTATTGGCACCCAATTATTTCTATGTCCTTTTCCCAAGATAACAGCTCTGAGTTTTCTCCTGTCATGCCTGAAGAGTTTGGAGAACACCTGACAAAAGATCAGAGAGTATTTCATCATACAGAATCTCTCCAGACCCTTCAGAATACCAGCTCCATGATGGTGCTTCTCCTCCTTATTTAATGTTCATAATCACCCTGGAGTGCTACATTTTTTGAATATAAATGGGAATGTACATCAGAGATATTTTACTCGTAAAAATATTTGGCCAATAATTGCGGCCAAAGTGTATAAGAATAAGTTGTATTTTTATAATGATATTTTCTCCCTTTCAATTGTTTTACTTTAGTGATAGGTTAGAATTTAGTACATTTTTCAGATTATAGATCAAAAGGATAAACAATGCAGATTTATTTTCACAGCCACATTTGCTCAGATTTATTGGGGTGCCAATATAAGGGCAAGGTTCCTCAATGATTACTTTTACAATTACCTGTGTTACACTATCATCTGTATACTTCTATGGACTCCCATCTTCCCTTGTGTTTTTCCTCCTAGTTCACCTGTGAGTTTCTCTGCATTTAAAGTTTTTCTTACTGCATTACTGTTTTCAACTCTGACATTAAAATAGATTCTTAGGATAAACTCATTGGATGTAATGAAACTTGCAGGCCTAAATTTTAAAATAGAATTTTATTTAATGTTTCAATTTAATCTTTTAATAATAATAATTTACAAACATTTTCAAATCTTTAGGGCTTTGGCGATTATGTAACTACTTGATGTCTAAATTATTCATAAAAAGTTGATCACAAAAAAGTGCTTTTTATTTTAAAAAGAAAGAGCAAGACATTGCAGTAAATACATAACCCAGACAAATAAAATTATGATCACCTAGGGTAATAATTGCCCTTTTTCAATTGTTGATATTTTATAAGCACATGCCAACGACATAAGTTAGAAACAGTGACAATATGCAAACAAAGTGGGAGTTAGCAGGTTCATTTATTGTTCTGTATAAATGGATAAAATATGGTGGGTAATGCACTTCTGGTACTTTTCACAGCTGGAAACCGCTCTTGAAATATATTTTTTTACCATCATTTCAGGTATGACCATTTTTTCAATGATTTCTCAATTTAGTTTTTCAGTCTTGCTATTATGTAACATGCTTTCTGCAGGTTTATTCAGACTCATTTGTTTCTTTTTCCCCAGCTCTATTCTACCATGTGCATTTCATGCCTTCAAATCAATGACACACTCTCTGTATTCGACGAGTCTGTAAAGTGGATGTATATTTGTAAGGGAAACTTTGGCAGCCTTGCCATTTTAGTTTCTTTAGTACTGTTTTCCATTGTGGGAACACCAATCCATTGCTGGACCCTTTGGGTTCATATTCATCGGAACATCAAACCAAACTCAGTCTTTCCATTAAATATCAATATGGTGGAGCTGATTTTTTGCATCCATAGCTTTATTGACTCATTTATTACCATCTATCCCACTGCGACAGGTGCTCGCTTGGTTGTATTTTTCATTGGTGTTGGCTGGACAGTCAGACCTCTGCTTCAGATCTGCATATGCTTTGATCATTACCTGGCAGTGATTCATCCTGTAACATTTCTGAGATATAAGAGCATCCAGTACAGGATTGCATCAGCAGCAGTGGCTTGGCTGATCGGAGTGGCCAACAGCGTGAGGCTCATCTTCATCGGAATAGAATATTTCCCAGATCATGTCTTCTTTTTGTTTTTTTGCATTGCAGTTATAATAATCTCGTTTTGCTGCGCTTCGGTCCTTAATGCTCTAAAGCGCCCAGGACCAGGTAAACGAACGAATGTAGAAATGGCCAGAAAAGACATACACAATAAAACTGACAGACGAAGAGATGTTGAGAACCAGCAGAAAAGGAAGGCCTTCAAAATCATCTCTCACAATTTAGCGTCCATCCTGGTTTGTTATGTTCCTCAAGTAGTAGCTTATTTTATGCGCATAGCTAAAATGAAAAAGCATACATACATTTGCAATGCATTTCCATTGCTTCTGTCATTTAGTTTTAATGCTGTATTAATTTATCCAGTAGTCAGGATGTTTAATGAAGGCCAAATAAAAGAAATTATGTGCTTTTTAAAGCGTAGAGAACAAATAAAAGGAAAATAAGGCGTTGGGATTAAACAGTATTTGAGAGATGTCTGCAATGAATTACCCCGCTCCCAATCACCAGACAATTGACTCCTGCACTCATCAGTGGCTATAAAGCTATAAAGCTCAGCTCAGCCATTGGCTTGATGGCTGAGCTCAAGGTTAGATGCTCTAGTCTTACCTGCCTCTGCTCCTTACCTGTTGGATTGGTGACTGAGATAAAAATGGAATCAGCAGCTTGAAGGACTTTACTCTATGGACTTCTAAAGACTGAGTATATACTTACCTGTTTACCCACCTGTGTGATGTATGGATTCTCCGCTATCAGCCTGTGTTACTTAGCTGTATACTCACCTGATGAGAGCCTACTTGACTTATGTTGTTAATTTGTCTCACTGCACATACAGTATGTTTGCTGGCTGAAAAGAAACTCCCTTATTTACTCACTAAATAAACTCACCTTATTTGAATCTTTTCTCTCCTGTGGTCTCTGAGCGTGACCATTACACACATTTTATAGAGATTTTTTCGGTAACAGTTTATTTTGATGGTCCACTTTAAACAATCTACTAACAATACAATAGCATCACACCTGTACAGTGTACATTTTAGGACATCCTCAGACCTCAGTCATAAAACGAAAATGCGTAATGCTTCAGACTAAAAGGCCTTCGACAATGGATCAGACAGCATTGTGACTTAGACTGAAAGGCTTCAGGTGTCAGAAAAAAAATTACGTCTTGTCTCAATGGACTCCACTTAAAATGCATCACCCAAAAAGTCATCAGCTGAAACTGACTCAGGTTGCTTTTTGTCTGATGCATTTTAATTGGAGTCTGTTTCACCCTATGCCTGATTGTACGAGACCTAAGACCAGACGCTGTTTTTTCCTAGACAAGCCTTTCAGTCTAAGTCATGATGCCATTTGGTCCATTGACAAATGCCTTTTAGTTTGAAGCATGACACATTTTCATTTTATGACTGAGGATGTCCTAAAATGTACACCGTGCACCTGCCAGGTTTCACATTAAAAACGATCTCTATATTTTGATTTTCTTGACTTTTGAACCCTAATTCAGACTCATTAGTCTGCTGTCTAGCTCTTCCTATGGACATGATACAGTTTACAAAGATAATTGCAAACATATTTTCTAGATGTTTTCATGTTTTGCATTCAAATACTAATGTCAATACTACTACTACTACTACTAATAAAAATCTTCGTTTTTGGTATTAAAACTTTTTCATGAAAAGATAAAACGACAAAAAAAACAACCAGGTGTTTAAAGAATTTTCCTTTTTTCTTTACATATATTTTGCGTACAACAGTGATTGTACGCAAGTAAATAATAATTTATCTGGCGATAGTAACTACGGATAAAAGTCGTCGTCGATTTTATTTTGACAAAGAGGACTTTAATTTTGACAAGGGTTTTATTAACCCGGAAATACAGCAGAACCGTTGCTCTCCTAACCCTGCTTTAAGATGGCTTTCAGAACTGGACATGTTTTCAACTACCTTGTGAATATTTGGTTTAAATATCGGTCATAATCAGATGGTGTGTGGAAATTAGATCGGATTCGAGGGGGTTTAAGCCACTCTACGTGCAATCCGAGCTCGACGACGGCTTCAGTTTCCCCTCGGCGTTCTGCACAGCGCTCGACAGCAGAACTCTTACACTGGCTGCAGCGTTGAGCTTGTAAATATTACCAGCTCTCCAGTCAGACTCCATCTAGCTCAGTGCTTCTGATAAAATGGCCACCATGGAGAAGCTGATGAAAGCGTTCGAGTCGCTCAAATCATTTCAGCAGCAGCAAGGCCCGCTGTCGGCCGAGGAGCTCGTCCAGAAACAGTGAGTGCTGAGCTCGTCTTCATGTTTCTTTATCATCACCATCATCATCAGGGTGCTGACATCACCTGACACAGTCGCTATAGTGATGTTGTCATCACACGCAGGAGGGCTGTGTATCTTCTCGTATAAAGCTGGTTATTGTTGTTGTCCTGCGCTCAAAATCACATGACGCTCAACACGTTACAAATGTCACACAGCCTGGTTTGATCCTGCGTCACTGTCGAGATAAAACACTCTAGAAAACCCAGGAGGTTGCTGTTGCATATAAATAAAACAAGAAATAGCACCATAATTCTTGATTGGGAAATTTTTGTGTGTAATTGAAGTTGCCATTTTCTATAAATCTGTTCTCTCACCTAATTTTTACATCTTCTTACAAGACGTGCATCTCCTTGCATGCCACTCAACGTGAATAAATACCGTGAAATGCAAAAAAAAAAAGATCAGATAATTATTATACACATTGACAGATTGCCTAAATCCAATTTTTAGCAGCATGTATTGAATCGTCACCATAGTCATACTCGAAATCTTGTAATATCTCAAAGTTTTTGTTGTCAGTTTAGAAATATTGAGTGGTAATGTGATGTTATTTTAATAAAAGAGCAAAATAAATAAAGAACATTCTATTGATTATTTACTTTTCAAACTGTATATAGCTTAAACACAATATAAATAAGTAACTGTGAATGATTACCTCACATAGACACTGAATGGGAACTATGTAAAAAAATTAACAATTTCCTCATTTAAGGCACCGGCCAGCACTGAGCACATGATAAAATAAATAATGTTCTGTTAATGAGGCAGATTGAAGTTAGATAGAGATAAACTGTTTGGTATTATTTTGGATGACCTGTCTGCCAAGCCTCTAAGCGATCATGTGTCAGCCGCTGTAATACACGACCTATAGCATACTTAGTTTTTCAAGTTTGAACACTAATCTGCTGAAATCATTTGTTGTAGATCACCACAAGCAAACAGTGATGTTACATGTGCTGTGGTCCAGAAGAACAGCTTTGTTTGCAGCATTGTTAGCAAGATTACATTAACCTAATGGATTTAGGTAATCAGTATTGGAATATGAACAGCATCTGGCTGACTGTTGTGGCCCAACATAATATACTCACTGACTTTACAGATTAATGTCAGATTTGCAATTTTTCTATTCAGTTGAGTTGCATATTAGCAGCTTTAGTGTATGTTTTTGAAGAAAATATGTGCTGGAGATGTTATTCAAGTGTTTAATCAAATGTTGTAAATTCAGTTCATTATATTCCTGGGGATATTGTGTTTTCTTACAGAAAAAAAGACCTTGCTACAACCAAAAAGGACAGAGTGACTCATTGCCTGACGATATGTGAAAACATCGTGGCACAGTCGCTGAGGTATGCAATAGTCAATGGACGGACATATCAGATTAAGCATAATCAGATTTGGTCATGTCTTATGAGTCATTGACAAAAGCCTGTTAGTGTTGAGGCTAGACTGGCTTTTTCACCTTTACAATGCAAATTCAGTGAAGGTATTCAAGATGGAAAATCACACTTAGATGTGTGGTCTCCCTTTTTTATTATAATCTGAATGAGTGGAAAAGTCAAATAGCCTTTGTTGGGATGAAATATACATAATATGCACCTATTTTATCTGGGCCGCTGCTAATTTGAAAGTTTTAGCCTACATTTTTGTTAGCATTAGTATTGTTGTCCCAGCTGAGTATGTAATGGGGCCTTTTCTCTGTGACATCCTTAGGACATCTCCAGAGTTCCAGAAACTTCTTGGAATTGCGATGGAAATGTTCTTGTTGTGCAGCGATGACAAGGAGTCTGACGTCAGGATGGTGGCAGATGAGTGCCTCAACAAAATCATCAAAGTCAGTCGAGTACACTTTATATATCTCGTATGTATTCATTTGTAGACTGGCGATAACATATTGTAATGTAATTTCTTGCAGGCATTGATGGATTCCAACTTGCCTAGGTTGCAGCTTGAACTGTACAAAGAGATTAAAAAGGTGAATTAGATTGCATTCTTTTTATGTGGTTAGGATGTATTTTCACAACAAGGAACAAAAATGTGTCTTGCTTTATTACATTTGATATATATATATATATGTGTGAGAGAGAGATTAATCATGAATTGTAGTATAGGATTCTTTGTGTTTTTCTTTGGGTGCAAACTGATAGTTGGTCTGTGATTTGAGTTTTGCTTTGTTCTTGGTACAAACAATGCTTTATTGTTTTTCCTGGGGAGAGTGATTTTTTGGAAAAGTCATACTGTATATAGTTTTTGCAGGTACAGGGGTCTTGTTTTGTCTAGGGAAATTGACAGATTACTAATAAAGCATCTATTTTCACAGAATGCTGCCTCCCGGAGTCTGCGGGCAGCCTTGTGGAGGTTTGCTGAGCTTGCTCACCTGGTGCGTCCTCAGAAATGCAGGTATGCTTATTGACTTGAAGTCAATTACTTCTATTAGGGATGCAATGGTACAGTGAGCCCACGATTCGGTTTGTATCACGGTGTTCTGGCCACGGTTCGGTTTAGATACATCAATATTACTGTACAGTACTATATGTGAGCTCTTATATAGCAGGAGGTCATTTGCCCTTTCTATTTCAAGTTAAGGTCCAGAGACAACATTAAATGTAAAAAAGGTACAGATTAAGTCAAAACACAACATTTATTTAAAAAAAACACTTATTTTTGCCCTTTTAAAAATGGACAATATAAAAAATGCAGTATAAAGTGAAATGTAAACATGAACATTATTCAAATAAATATTGACAGCAACAAGAAAATACTTAAGTTTTTTAAATACACCATCAGAACAAACATGAAAATAAGTGGTGGACAATTGTCCATTTCAATAATTGGTGAGGTAGCATCACAATGTGCAGTATCAAACAGATACTTACACTGAACATTTACCATACCACTGGGTTAAATAAACCATCTAACCTTAACACTTTAAACTACTTAAAATACTATAATAAATACTAATATAATATAAAAGTTCCGAAGTTCTGACCAACGCCTGATTGTCTACGCGTTTAATACACAGAAAATGCCCATTTTAATTCAAATGAAAGTTTAATGTCTCAAATAGGCCACAAAAATATTGCGGTTCACGTAGGTGTGCTGAACCAAACAGTTCGATAATCCACCGAAAACCATTGCTTCCCGAACTTCTGTTGGTCTGCTCAGGAAACTGATATAAGGATATTGATCAGAAATCACACAAAAAAACCACGCATAAACTCTCCTCTATTATCTCTTTCTGTCTCCTCAGGCCGTACCTTGTGAATTTACTGCCGTGTTTGACACGGATCACTAAACGTCAGGAGGAGACTGTGCAGGAAACTCTTTCTTCTTCAATTCCTAAAATCATGGCTGCCCTGGGACACTTCGCCAATGATGGAGAGATCAAGGTAGTAACTGCAGTCTGTGGGTTCAGTAAAAAAAAAGAGATTCAAAACGCTATGTTTATATAAACTATGTCTATTGTGTAGCTGAATGTTTGTCACCATTTTCAAAGAACCACATCAGCTGTTTTTTTGTGGAAATCTTTTGACTGTAATGTCACACCACCACAATATTAACCATGCCCCCTGGCCTGGATTCTGTGCTTTGGCACCTCAGCGCTGGATTTCCCACACCGTTATCTGTTCTCACTCTCTGAAGCCGTGAATACACAGTGCTGGTGACATCATCTTCTCAATATGGAATGTGACTCATTCAGATTGGATTTAATTATCCATGAGCCTCCTCTCCCTCACATCAGTAGAAGACGGAAAGAGCCTGTTTCCTTGCCAAGAACACATTTGAAGATAGGAGATTGATCAGTTTAGTGCAGGTTTCTTATGTTTAAATCCAGCTAAAGTCATTAATACACACACTTCACATGCAAGGACAAGTGAAGGTTCTCTGAAAGACTATGTAGCTATGCAAGTACTCCAGAAATGCTTAATCGGCTGACAGTTTAAAGATAAGTTAGAATACACAACCTTTTTCTTATGTTTTTATAATAAGTCTCTCATGGTCAACAATGTTGCATTTATTCAATCAATAATAAGTTAAAACAAAATATATTGTTAAATATTGTTACTATTTGAATTTTAAAATGCAGTTTATTCCTGTGATTTAAAAAAATCTGAATTTGCAGCAGCCAAACGTTCAGTCTTCAGTATCATACGTTCCTATCGTTCTAATATGCAGATTTGTTTTTATGTTTTTCTACTGAAAAGGGTTTTGCTGCTTTTATAATTTCGTGGAAACATAATACTTTTTTTAGGAATTTTTTATTTATTTTTTAATTAAAAAAAGAACGTCTTTATGGTTACTTTTGAAAAGGAAAATTAATTTCTGAAGAAAATTTGTACTTTTATATTGTTTTTGTTTAAAATGTAAAAACGAAGTGTTTCTAATAAGTATTTAAAAAAGTATAAAACAAGTGAAATGTTTGTAATTTCACAATCTCACTTCCTGTTAAATTTACTCTTACTCACATTCTTTTCATATTCTATAAATTATTCTTATCTCAATCGCTTCAAATGTGGTCCTAATGACTTCACTGTGTGAATGTCTGTGTAGATGCTGCTGAAGGCCTTTGTTGCCAATCTGAAGTCCAGTTCTCCCACTATTCGCCGAACAGCGGCCAGCTCGGCTGTCAGCGTGTGTCAGCACTCACGCAGAACACACTACTTCTACACCTGGCTGCTCAACGTGCTGCTCGGTAGGTTTCTCACACTCTCTTTGAGACACAAGCACTGGAAAACATGTGCAATTCATCTTCCTGTTTTCTCTCTTTCAGGTTTGGTGGTGCCGGTGGAGGAGGAACATTCCAGTCACCTGATTCTGGGTGTATTACTGACATTACGCTACCTGATGCCTCTTCTTCAGCAGCAGGCTCCTAACACCAGTCTGAAGGGCAGCTTTGGACTCGTTCGTAAAGAGGCAGATATCACCCCTACACCTGAGCAGCTCATTCAGGTACCAGAGCTGATGAGGCTCTTTGTATTCTTGTATTATAGTAAACAGTCATTTCTTGTTTTACTATGTTGTCATGATTCATTGTGTGTAAACTCCCTTTCTTTGGTTCTTAGGTCTATGAACTGACCCTGCACTACACTCAGCACTGGGATCACAATGTGGTGACGGCATCTCTGGAGCTTCTGCAGCAGGTGTTTCGCACTCCTCCCCCTGAGCTCCTGAATGTACTCATCACATGTGGAAAAATATCACATACCAGTGTCTTCAGAGAAGAGACTCAGAGCCGGGCACGCAGTGGCAGCATTCTTGAGCTTATCGGTAAATGTCGCTTTTGTTTATTCTGTTGCATTTATGCCATCAGTGGTCGTGCTGTAAGGGTTTGGCTGGTCGTCTCCTTTTCAGTGTCACTGAAGAAACATCCTGTGAGGGGAAAAGAAAATTAATTTGTTGGGCATGTAGGGGAGCTTTCAAAAGGAGAGACTGACTGGTTGTAGGTAAAACTGATAGTGGCTGATACCGATGACTAAAAATGTAAAACATGGCCAGATTAATCGTCTGGTTGTTAATTAATCGGTAACATGAATGAAAGACATCCCCGTAATGTAAAAAAATTACAAGCTTTATTAGAACATGTTTTGTAGTTATTAAAATAAATACTTTTTTTATGCATAAAAGAAGTACTAATTTATTATTTTTGCGTTGTTGTCATATGAAATATTTACGTAATGTAAAGAAAGGGTGGCAGAAAAAATGAAAGCATAATTAAATTACTTAATAAAATTTATTTTGCAAGACAGAACAGAACATGGAGCAAAAGAAAGTATCACAAAGGTTTTTACAGAAACCGTTTATTTGAAGCTATCGTTCTAATCTGTAATTTTTTGATTTATTACCTGAAGTTGCTAAATGGTTAAAGTGTTTTTTTTTTTTATTTCAAGTCTTTGTTACTCACTAATCATGAGTCTCTAAAATTCAGCTCTTAATATTTCCCACACTGCTTCTTAATATTGCTTATTCTGTTTGACAACTAAACATTAACCTGTAACTTCAAAATTCACTGCACCACTATTTCACTACGCATGTGATATTTATCTTCTTCTTTTTCCTTGCTCTAACCCTCAAAATGAATTTTTGGGCTTTTTCTGCTCTCTTCATTTGCTGTTTCCTGCATACAGCGGGTGGGTCAACATGCAGCCCTCTACTCCTCAGGAAGCAGAAAGGTGACTTCTTGACCGCCGCCTTTTGCATCTAACTTACTGTATTTCTGTGTTTCGAGGGCTGTCTGTGGAATGTTAGTAGAGCAGTTGTTATGCTGAATGTGCGGTCGGAGTGTTAGACTTTGAAAAAAAGTAGAATGTGTTAAAATGAGAAAAAAAGTTTGTTGTATTTTAATAAGCCTTGTATATTGTGCTTGTCTTAGGTAAGCTGTTGTCAGGTGAAGAAGAGGGTTTAGAGGATGACCCCGAGAGGGCAGAGGTCACCACAGGATCATTCTCTGGTAAGCTGAGAAGAGGAGTACTGTTACGTTTTAAGACTTGGGAATTTCTCTCAATAGATCAAGATCAGCATTAACATCTCATAAAATAACCAGGAAGAGGGAGAAGACGCATATTAAGGATTAAGAATGTTATGTACAGAATTGTTAAAAATTAGTTTTTGAATGATAGTTCTATTGAGCAAGGATGCAACAAATTGATTAGAAGTTGCATGAAAAAAAATATAATGCTATAAAATATTTAATTTATAATTTTATAAAATGCAGTTCTTTTGAACGGCGTCTTAAAAACAAAATCAAAACAAGAATTGTTTGCTGAATTCAAACAAATGCGTTGCATGTAATGTATGGCAGAGTTAATACCTTTTTCTGTCACTTTCTTCAAGCCTCGGTTGGTGGCGACAGCTCCAGTGAAGCACCCTCCTCATCGGGCGTTTCGTCTCTTGGCACATCTGACATCATCACAGAGCAGCCTCGCTCATCCCAGCATGCCTTGCAGCCGGGAGACTCAGTTGACCTGAGTGCATCAGAGCAGGGTGTAGGGCCTGATACTCCAGATGAGGAAGATGAGGAGGACATGCTAAGTCGCAGCTCAAGCGGGGGTGCCGGGGTCGTCAGCACGTCCGGTGACTTGGTAACCGAAGGCAACCAGATGTCGACGGGAGCCGTGTCATCGTCACCCCCTAGTGACAGCTCCCAGACGACAACGGAGGGGCCGGACTCCGCTGTGACGCCTTCAGACTGCGCTGAGCTCGTAAGTGTCACCAGCACCAGCAGACGCTATCGGAACTATTCACCACCTTCCCCAACTCCCACAGAAGGGCCGGACCCGCACTCCGACAGCGAGTCATCTCTCTACAGGCCATCCTCTTCCTCCTCCTCTACCTCGACTACTTCCTCCACCTTTTCTGCCATCTCTTCCTCTAGCAGTAGTGACCAGGTCAGCAGAGGACAGGGGGTGAGGCTATTGTTGCTCTTCCCTGCCCCGATAGAACCCCGTCCTCCGTTTGCTCCGCCCCCACATGCACGACCTCTGTCCTAAAGTGTTCGAACGCCTTTTATTTCCCTCACGCCGGTTTCACACATGCTCCGTCTGCAGTGTGTATGCAGTTGTTCTTTCATACAGTTTGCAGTCCACTCCTGATCTGTGGCTGTTTACTGTAAACATTAATGACATTGATTTCAAATCCAAATGTCTTTAGCCTATACTGAAAGTTAAGCTTTTGTCACAGCAGTTACTCAATCTTTCATAGACATATTCATGTTTAAACTCAATTTATATAAAAACATAGTTAATGCATTAGGCTTCAGATTTGTGTATCATGTTGCAAGCAATTGGAAACATAGCAAATTAACACTCCATTTTTGCCTTGTGTTAGGCTCGCATGCCTTTTACATTTAAATCTTTATTTCAAACAATCCCACAGGTCTTAAAGAGATTTGTTTGTCTATCTTCACAGGACAAGTTTATATGTTTATATTAAAAATTGTGCACTTTTCTTTGGTTTAGACCTAGCCGAAACAAAGTAGACTTTATCTATTTATTGCAAAAGGACTATATTTCAATGTGCAGTGTGGACGCTCTGATCCGTTTACATGGGTGCAAGAAAAAAGCAATCGCACTGCAGATGGAGTATGTGTGAAACAGGCGTCATTCTGGACCCGTGATTAAAAAAATCTTGTCCTAACAACACTGATGGCTGATCTCAGATCGGTTTTAAGGGCTTCATTTGATCACAAATCAGTGTTAAGTAAAACAATCACTTAAAAATCTTTTTTGGTAATTGAACAAAAAGCTCATTTAAAATATGAAATACATAAGTAATTTTTTTTAAATTACGAATGGTTATAACTATTACAATTTACTAAAACTGAATAAAATGTAATTAAAGCTAAATTAAAAAAAACAACTAAACATGACGAGCACATGACTAAAACGTGAACTTAACATGAAAACAGAAAATGTATATATAAAAAAGAATATAAATATGAAAATAATGCTAAAATAAAGTTGGTTTGAATTTAAGCCATTTCCCTGTATTAATAAAAGCTATGATCTGTGACCCCTTCTGCCAAATTAGGACACTAAAATGTATAAACTAATATTTAGCGAGCCATTAAATCCTCAATATTTTCTTGTAATGCAGCTGGCAGTAGATTAAAACCCTACTTTTGGTTACATAAGGCCCCATATTGTCTTGACATGCATATTATGCAAAAGAAAGTTGTGATCAAGCAGTATTTGAAGTGATACTGCATGTCTGACTGTTATTGTTCTTTGTGTTCATTTGCATGAATGAGTTGATGTGAATGTTTATGCTTGTTTGTGAGTTTTGTCCATTCTATTGTGTGTGTGTGTATATACTGATATGTATAGTATGTATAAGTATATGTATGTGTGTGTGATGTTTAGGTGCTGGACGGCAGTGAGAGTCAGTACTCAGGGATGCAGATCGGCACACTGCAGGATGAGGAGGAGGAGGGCACAGCTCCACCACCTGACAAAATACCAGAACCTTTCTCTCAGTCAGCACTGGGTATATGCTCATTTTGTACACTTGCTCAGCAATGCACCCTGCTCTGATGGTCAAGTGCATGTTTATTAGTTATCCTTTTAGCTCACCGTTCTGCTTTCTCTTGTTACAAGCTTTAAGTAAGCCTCATCTTCTGGAGGGAAAAGGTCACAACAGGCAGTCTTCTGACAGCAGTGTGGATCGATTCATACCAAAGGAAGAGGTTCTGGAACCCCCAGAACTTGACAACAAGGTAAACATGCACATAGACTTTATCGTCCAAATAAATAATGCTTTTCGTCTCGATCTCTCATGGATACTTTACCAAGCTCTAATAGTTAAACTCCACATTCTGTGAATTATTTGTATGTATACTGTGTGTTTTAGCCATCTAGGATTAAAGGAGATATTGGGCACTATACTGACCCAAAGGAAGAGCCACTGGTGCACTGTGTCCGGCTATTGGCTGCCTCTTTTCTGCTCACTGGCCAAAGAAATGGTGGGAAATAAGACATTTACTCTCATGTGTTGACTGTGTATTGTCTCAATAGCATACAAGTGCTTTTGGTGGTTGGTGTTTGCTGAATATTAGTGACTTTCTTCATTAAATTAATAGTCTGTGTGTGTCTCGTAGGGCTGGTTCCTGATAATGAGGTCCGTGTGAGCGTTAAGGCATTAGCCGTCAGCTGTGTGGGGACAGCAGCAACTCTTCTACCCGAAGCCTTCTTTAACAAACTCTACCTGAAGCCACTAGAAGGACAACAACCAGACGGTGAGAAAACACTCTTTTGCTTTTTCTTGTGCTGTTTGTTTTTGGTTATTGTTTATTTTGCTTTGTTTTTTTTTGTTTTGTTTAGTTTTTTTACTTTTTTGGTTTTGGTTCGTTTTGGTTTTGTTAGGTGTGCTTTTTTCTTTTGTCTTTCTGTCTTGTTTGTTTGTTTGTTTGTTTGTTTGTTTATAAATACATTTGCTTTCCTTTTGGTTTGACATGTTTAGTTTTGTCTTGACCTTTTATTTAGTTTCTGTCTTTTTTGTCTCATTTTTCGAGTCAAGGACTCAACAAACTTTATCAAAATTCAAAAATAAACAGTAAGGGAAAATACTTTGCCACGGCAAGATAATCCAAGATGCAGCAGGGGCAGGACACACTGGGAACCAACAGCACCACAGAAACATTAGATCACGATCTGGCATAGAGCAAAGAGCTGGGAGATTAAACAGGAAAGAAATTAGGAGGGGCTCAGACCTCAAAACTAAAAGGATTGCAAATTTAGATAACTGAACTTGTGTTTGTGTGAACAGAGCAACAGTACATCAGTGATATTCTGCAGTACATTGAACATGGAGATCCTCAGATCAGAGGAGCCACAGCCATCCTGTGTGGGGCTTTAATCCAAGCCATCCAGCTCAAGACACGCTACAGCACCGAGACATGGCTGTCCCAGATCCACTCCATCACAGGTGAGAACTACAGCTACAGCTCGATCTAATCAGTAACGCTCTGAAGCCTGTCTTCACAATCCTATCCTTACTGTTTTCTCAGGGAGCTCTGTGACACTCGAGAACTTCGTGCCTCTGCTGCAGCGAAGTCTGAAAGATGAATCTTCAGTCACGTGTAAAATGGCCTGTGCTGCTGTTAGGGTGAGGAGAAAAAAATATACATGCATGGCCTTCAGATCATTTTAAACATGTAAAGAAGTCTAGTTTATGTTTTCCTGTTAGTGTCAGAGGAATTTATCAATATTGTGTTTCTACACAACTATAGCACTGCATTATGGCGTTGTGCAATGGCAGTCTAAGTGAACTTGGCCTGCAACTACTCATTGATCTGCTGACCTTGAAGGACTGCTCCTATTGGCTGGTTCGCACTGAGCTTTTGGAGACGCTTGCGGAGATAGATTTCAGGTATTCGGACACGAACACGTATAGTTGTATTTAAAAATGTTGTAAAACACATTTCCATGTAGTCTTTTAGAAGTCACATGTTTCAGACTGAACTTTGCTGAACTTTGTGAAAAGAAATTACAAACATGTATAGTTATTAAAATTACCTATTTTTTCCGTGTTTGGTAGGTTAGTAAGTTTTTTGGAAAGAAAAACTGAGAAGTTGCACAAAGGAGAGCATCACTATACTGGGGTATGTCATTGGTGTCAATTTAAGATGCTTTGTTTGTTATTAGTTAGTTTTATTAAGTATGTAGTATTAAGTAATGACTAAAAGAATAATACAAATAATTTCAGCATTTACTCATGCATTAGTTGTGTTTGTTAACAGTAGTTAATGCATCATGAATTAACAAACTAACATTGAACGATTGTATTTTTGTGAACTAACATTAACAAAGATTAAGAAATACTGCATTAAAATGTTCATTATTGCTTCATGTTAGCTAATACAGTAACTAATGTTAACAAATGACACCTTATTGTAAAGTGTTACCAATAAAATGTATATTTTATACATATTTTACATGTCATTTATTTTATAATTAATTTTGTATGTCATTAATATATAATTAATTTTTGATATTATCAGTTGTTGCGGCTCCAGGACAGGGTTCTGAACGATGTTGTGCTTTATCTACTGGGGGATGAGGACCCGCGTGTGAGACATGTGGCAGCAAACACCATTGGCAGGTATTTAGACATTTCTTTTGTGACTCATCGTCTCTCGACCGCACATCAGCGTCACACTTTTGGTTTTGATCGACCTTTCTTGTGCTCAGGTTGGTGCCCAGGTTGTTTTATGACTGTGACCAGGCTCAGACAGATCCGGTCGTGGCCATAGCTCGAGATCAGAGCAGTGTGTACCTGCAGCTGTTAATGCACGAGACCCAGCCTCCATCACAGTTCACCGTCAGCACTATTACACGGTAAAGACAGTATTACTTTTTTTACTATTAATATTTCACAGCTAGGGATGGGTATCGTTAAGGTTTTAACCGAATTACTACTTTTATTGATACCACTTGTCGATCCGGTACTTTAACTGTACTCTTATCTGTACATTTTGTTGTGTTTTTAATAAAAAGAAAATCATAATAAAAAAACTAATTGAGAACATAATTAACAACCCTTAGTATTTTTTTTTAAATGTCAAATAATCTGTAGCCTAACAAACACCAAATTTTGAGCAAATATTACACAAAACAAATTATTGTAAAACACATAAATTTTTTTCCTGTAATAGAATGGACTGTGGTTACAGTCGGGTATGCAAGCAGGCTTCAAGAGGACGAACAGTTTTTAACTGCTGCTTTGACCAAAAAAGTTTCAAAATGCAGCTAAACAATCAGC
>JAUCNO010001512.1:160136-203788 GCA_032353835.1 Enteromius viviparus
ATCGTTTTAATAATCGTGATTTCAATATTGACTGAAATAATCGTGATTATTATTTTTTCCATAATCGAGCAGCCCTAACTCATTTAAAGAAAGTAAGTCATGGATTTTAGGACATCTGGGTTGGCTTAAGGGTTAGTAAATCATTTTCATTTCTGTTTTTTGGGGGGCCATTTAAGCTGCATTGATAAGTGAGATTTTATGGGCTTTCACTGATTTCATGTGAACATAAGAGATTTCCCAATGTATATTAGTTTTAAGTTTGTCTATTGCATATTGCACACTATTTGCATATTCAATTTTATTTAAGTTTGTAATTTCCAGCAGCCAGAAAATTGTAAAGACCTAGAAACACCCTAGCAACCACCCATAGCAACTTAAGATAGTCTTGTTATTTTGTCAAAACTGCAGTGCAATACTAGTGGCATAAAGGTCATATTTAGCTTAAAACCCCCACTTTACAAACTGCTTTAGTGACAAAAGTATCCTTTATGCTGTTAATTTTTACACAAACAATATCGCCAAATGATCCTCTAGTAAAATCAACTGGCTCCTCTGTGTATTTCATACGTGGAATGGGTGACAAATGTTGTTGTCCTTTTCAAAAATAGGGAGACAGTTTTAGCAGACTGATGATTATGTGCTGGGACTGAGACTGACCACCAGACTCTCTTATGTGTGTAGAACTAAGGATGAATGCACATGTAGAAGTCTGATGAATGGTCATGAGAACTTAAAAACATAATATTTAAAAGTGGTTTAAAATGAACTTTTATAGTAAATAATAATAACAAATAACATTTGCATCTGCTTTTTGAAGTTGAAATTTCAGCAGTCATTATTTTTCACTCACAGGATCCTCAGGAAATCATCCTGACATGCTAAAATGCTTGGATTTAATATATAAAAGTCATGTTTTTTATATTTAAAATTTTAATTGAATAACATTCATGCAGTTGTAATTGTAGTCTAACTGAACTTTTATTATTTTATCAAGACATTTCTCAGTCAGTTAATGGAAATGAATTTGAAAAGGGCTGTCTTGATATTGGTCTGGACTCTTCCTGCCTTGGTCTTGGTCAGGTTTTGGTCTCCTATATGGTCTGAACTTGGCTTGATCTCAGTTTAGGTGGTCTTGACTACAACACTAGTCTATCGATCAAAGAATCCTGAAATAAAAGGAAATATATTTACCAGTAAAAGATTTTCAATTAATAATCATTTAAATAATTTCAATTATTACTAATTAAGCACCAAAGCAGCATAATATCCTTTTGGAAAATCATGTGAGACTGAAGACTGTCTTCCCATCAAATAAATTGCTTTTTAAAATATATTAAAAAAAGAAAATAATTATTTTAAACTGCATAATATTTTACAATACTGTTTTTTTATTTTTTTGACGGCAATAAAATCCTAATACAGTCTAAATAAATAAATAGTAAAATAAATAAATCACAATTTCCAGCAAATGACTTAATTTTTAAATATTATTATGTACATTAAAAGTTCAACAATTGAGAGAAAAATACAACAAGGTTCACAGATATTAATGATTATAAATAGATAATGAGTTCCTGAAGTAAGTGAATATTAAGTAGCTGTCAGAATCTGGAGTGGCCACCAGCTGCTTACAGTACATCTCATCCTCATGGAGCGCACCAGATTTGACAGTTCTTGCTGTGAGATGTTACCCCATTCTTCTACTAAGACATTTGCATGTGGTTTGCCATTGCGAGGACGATGGAACAATTAATGATTTGCTATACACATTGTTTTATAAAGACCTCTACATTGTATACATTTGATCTTATCTATGTCGCTAATGTCTTTCTCATTATTTCTCGCAGGGCGGTAGATTTAAAGGCATCACTATGGGCTTCCCTCAGCGTTCCTCCGGCAGACGTTCTTTTGGACGTTCCAAGCGTCTTAGTATGGCTCGCTCACTTGATGACCTTGAGGTAAGGTTCCCCAAATGCCCCTATTTTTCTCTCCAGGAAGGTGTCCCTACGTTTCAGTCTTTGTCTCTCTGGCATTCTCACTTATAAAACTTCTCAGCATTCCGATCCTATCACTCGGAGGGTTGGGAATGATTACATAAGGAATGAGTGATCTACGCAGTTATTTGAAGACATGCATGCAAACCGAAACAAACAAATACAAGCAAGCCTCTGGAGTGCATGAACTCTTGGGCCCTTATTCGCAGAAACGACAGCTGTGTGCCCGTAGAGCAGATTTGACACCGCTGCGAGGGTATTCTAGTGTATTAATGGCTGTGGTCGCACTCAAACACGTGAGTTTAATTTTAGACCCAGCAGTCAAAGAGATAGAGTGCATCCACGTGTCGTGTGATGCTCGCACAAGTGTGGTGACGGCAGATTGCCATGGCAACGGAGGAGACGGTGAAACATGGATGGTGTAATTTTCAGACGGAAAGGCTCAGGGCACACAAAAAAAAAAAACTGACATCACATCTCAGTCTGTCCTGATAGCCAGCATGCCAGTGGTTATTATAGTTTTGTGTGTGTGTGTGTAATTAGAGGCTTAATCTGGAACATTAAATCTGAAATTTTTGAGAGAAGTGTGAATTCTGTGGATCTGTGGTGGTATGAATATATTGCTTGCCAAATATTAGTGATTTGGCAACATACTTGAAAAATCATTACTTTTTTAAATTAAGTATTTAACTAATTCTGCTACTAAATCATGGAGGTTGATGGTTAGAAGTGGCCAACAATAAAACAGCCAAAACTAATCACGGTGACTTAAACAAATGTTATATTATCGTGGAAATCTTAGGTTCAGTTTTCATAAAAAGGCACATTTCATTTATGCAATTGCCAAATCTTTTTTGTAAAAAAAGACATCACTTTGCAGAAATTTATTAATTAGTTCACATATTCTCTGAGAATAAAACCTGTTAATTTGTCATTGGCAGTGCTATGTAATTGCATTGTAGGTAGCTTTGGAAAAAGACCTCTTTTATATGGAGAAATTTACAAATCTAGTTAAAAAACTGTAGCGATGTATAATACTTTACAATTTATAAATATTTCTTCCGATTTTAATTTTTCAAAATGTATTTCTTCCACATTTTTTTTTTTTAAGAATAGCATCTCTAAAGGAACATATAATAATAATAATCATTAGAATCATCATCATCATTGTAATTATCATACTAATTATTGAATTATTTACAGTAGTATCCATTAAATTCTAACTAAATAATTATCATTAAAAAATAGCAAAAAAGAAATCTTCTCTAAAACCTACTTTGGCTTTCTGAGGGTAATCATTGCTTTTCAAGAACTAGGGTTAATGTGGCCTCTCTCGCTGCTATACCTTTGTCCGCTATTATAAATGATCAGTCAGTAATAAGTAACTGATTCCAGAAAACTGTTACTCTTTTGGACTTGTTGAGCGTTCATTTCACGATCAAAACTTTGCTCTTTTAAAGAGCAAGAATCCTAGATGACTCACATAGCATGAAAACGAGTGTCCGTGCCCCTCTGACGGGACAGTCACACTGTTGATCAAGCACGATAAGATAAAAGAATGAAACGCTTCCTCCAGTTAGTGTCTGGAACAAACAGTCGCCTGATTGCATAAAGTGGGTTGTATTGAGCGAAGAAGAGAAAAAAACAAGGCTTATGTTCTTAAAAGCAAGGTGTTTTGTCATATGCTCTGTACAAAGGCTAAACAAACCTTGATAGTTAACAAAGAAACTGTGATGATGCTATGGAATGAAAAGAAGGTAAAATATGACTCTTTAATATTTTTTCCTCATCCTTCGATTATTTTTTGGAGTCTCTCTCTCTCTCAGGGTTTCCTCTCATCTCTTTACCTAGCTTCGTCTCTTTTCTCAGAGCTTCACATATGCAGGATGGCGGCACTTGTGTGTGTGTGAACAGAGCTCGCTTTGTGAAGCAGCACAGTAATTAGTGTGAGAGTGTGTGTGTGTGTGTGTGTGCTAATGAGCATTGAGCAGCATTCTTGTCGTTAGCAGGGATTCTGCTACGAACTCACACACTCTCTGCAGTGAAGCATGAACATGCATACGCACTCTTAAATTACATGCTAATTGAATACTGTCCTTAAATGCTGTGACACACACACTCTAGCTCATACACAAACAACATCAGGAAAGGCACTAATTACCGGCTTCGCCAGAACACACACATATTTCCTCTGGCTGGCCTATCATGTAAGAGAAAGCGAGCTATGCAGTTATCTTGTCAGCGAGTGTTTACCCGGTGAGATGTCATTTCTCTTCATGCCCACAGACGCTGTGTGACATCACTCCAGCCTTTCCAGCCTCACTGAGCCAACAGATTCAACCCCCCATTCAAAACTGATCGTGACTATCGTTGGAAGTCACGAATACGATTTATTTTTAAATGCAAACTCATTTTACATGGATAATTTAAGCTGAATGGCACTCCGGAGACTGGCTTCTTCATAAACACAGACTGCGGAAGTAAACTTGAAATAAACAAACTTGAAATACACATTAGAAAATAAATGTATTTTGCTCTACATGATATTAACTTAAAAAAATAAAATAATAAAATAATAATAATAATCTGTTGGTATTTGTATAGCGGGTATGTATTTTTTGTTTTACAAAAAATAAAAAAATGACAAACCAATTTGTTTTGTTCACAACAATATTCAAAGGCCACGCACTCCTAGTTTCTGTGAATTAAATTTTGGTAGATTTTAAGAACTCAAGTTTTTTTCACGATTCCCACCCTCATAAGCAACAATGAACTTACATATCCTTTTAACATTAATTTGTGAATTACCATCTAAAGGTAAAATATTTTATTTACATATATTTTACTTATGGTTTAGCCCCTTTCACACATACAGAAAACTACTGGTAAATTGTCTTAAAAAGATCAAGTGTGAAGAGAGCCTTTTTTACAAATAAAGTTCATTCTGGCAAGTTTACCGGTATGAGAAGTTGTAACGTTAGCATCATCTTCTGCTGTGTGTGAATGCAGAATGAAAAAATGCCAGTATGAGCAAGTACGAGTTCAGAACATGCTGGCGTGAGACTTACTCTGGACCAATCCAGAGATATTAAAATAAAAACCTCAACTCTGGGCCAATCATAACATCCTAAAACAGATAATGTATTTACTCCATGCTTTCTTTGAAGTCATTTTATATGCTGTCTCTGGGCCAAAAGAAGCAGCATGAATGTGAATGCAAAAAAATACAAAACATCATCAAAAACACTGATCGGCCACCACCATAGGTAATCACAGCGTGACGGTGATAATCAGGTATGAAGTTGGCATAATCGGATATGTTGTATGCAGGCTTTTTTTGTGACAGGCAAGTTGGTTCATATTTGTGGACTTGGTCATGTTTGAGTAACTGGATCGGCGCTGTATGTTTAAGGCAATGCATTGAATAATTGCAAAAAACGTTACATTCTTCTGAATCACTTGAGAGTCTCAAGACGATTGCAACACACATGAAGGCAAGCATTTGTGAAAACAACTTGATGCTTATCATAAGAGCAGATGCTTAGAATCAGAGAGCAAGTAATAATAATTCAGAAAATTAGACCCTGAGTAGTGTTTTTGTTGTGCACCGCTAGGCTAATTAAATATTAATGACACAGCACTGGCAAATAACTTCCTGAAAATGAAAAGCTTTATTAGAAAACAAGGTAATTGTGCAACCCAGAAGAAACATGTCTCAACACTTGATCTTGTGACCGCCTGATTTAAAATTTGTATGTTTGTTTGTTCTCAATTGTTACATTTTGTTTCTGGTATTTCTATATACATGCGTTACAATGTCCGATGGATTGTGGATGTATTATCTTATGTTATGCATGTTATAATCAAAATCCACATCAATACAATGCATTTTAACTCTCTGAGAACACTCGCTGCAGAACTTCACCTGTGCATAACTTCACACCCGTCACAAATTCTGACTGATTTATTACAGCGAAGGTTCTTCTTTGCTCCCGGGTTCAAAAAAACAGACCCCATGGATTCTTAAACACAGCTTACAGAGAGAACAGAGTTGAGACTTGTTGAAGAATGTAGCCCTTCATACCACATTTAGGCTTAATAGTGCCTGTCAAACAAGACACATTCTCACACGAACACACAGAGAAACACAATTCCATATTCCTGGTACTTGTTAATGTGCACATTGACTGCAATTATATGCACACTAAAAAAAAAACACATGCCAGGAAGCTGAACCCCCTTAATTGTTCAAATACACACACACACATTCATTCTGATTCTTTCACGCTCCCTTCTTTAAGCAGATGCTGTGCTCCAGGCATACTAAGTAGGTGACACAAGGCATTGTGTAAATAACATGAAGAATCCCACTGTGAAGCACTCACATTTCAGTGCGTGTGTGTGTGACTGTTTCTCACGCCTCTGTGAAGTATATGAGTGTGAACGCACAAGCACACACACACTCACTCCCACTTGCAAGCGTGTCTCTGCATCTCTGTCTGTGAGCCCTGGGCGCTGTGGGCGGAATAGGAATTACAGCGGAGTGGGTGGAAAGACGGAGAGAGAGAGAGAGAGAGAGAGAGAGAGAGAGAATCAAACAACACAAGACGCAGACATAGTGACAGGGACAGACTGAATACAGACACACACACGCTGTATTGGACGCAGCCAGTGGATGGATGTGTTTACAGAGCGTGGAGTCATTTAACGGCAGACTGTGGAGTCTAACACTGCCATACATGGAGCCAACTTTGAGCGTCACTACTGATGGAGTGAGTACCTGTTCCTGAACATTTGAAGGGGCTTGTGGGCTTGTTTGATCTGTCAAGTCGTGTTGGGTTTAGAAGCTGAGTGTTTTAATTGTGGTGAGGGTTGTGGATGCACTCCGGCAGTTTTGTAGAGCTGGAGTCTGCTGTTAATATTTAAGAGTGTGGTTGTATTTGGATTTTAACACTGCTTGCACAAGTACTTGTGTGATCTTGCTTCGGAATGCAGGACCATGTCTGTTAAAACCTCAAATTAGTTTACAAACTGTGCTGATGGACAGGTTATCAAATGTGTTTGCATCTTGGATACTCTTTTGGTGCCATTTGTTGGCAGGTTGTATGCTTAAAATATATTTTTGAATTATCTAACTTTATGCCAAAATTACCAAGAGGAAAGATATTTATTTATGTAATTTACCTTTTATGGTTTGATCACGAATCATCTTGCATATCCTAATCATGTGACCTGATTCGTCCAATCAGGTGTCACTGAATTCTTATGAGCTCCTGATTAAAGATTTTTGGGAATTCTCTTTGAACATCATTGGAGGTTTTTTTGCGGTTAGCTATGAATTTAAAGCAACTTCGTCTTCGAGCTCATGTGTCTCATGACTTGCACGA
This sequence comes from Enteromius viviparus, assembly GCA_032353835.1. Taxonomy (NCBI): domain Eukaryota; kingdom Metazoa; phylum Chordata; class Actinopteri; order Cypriniformes; family Cyprinidae; genus Enteromius; species Enteromius viviparus. Next base: position 167,518 of record JAUCNO010001512.1, read on the forward strand.
GGGTGCAAATTGAAATTATGCAGGCTTTAGACAGCAAACATTTTGTAAAAATTAAATCTGCCCTTCCCTTTAGGAAAAAAGAACGCAAATCTAAAAAGTGTAACATTGTGAAACAAATACTTTGAGTGAAGTTGTTTGGTATTGAAATGAAGTAATATGGTCATGCTGATTAGTAGTTCTGAGTTCCTTAAGCCACCCCCCACTCTTTTTATTTTAGAAGAAATACATTTGAAATACAACAGAAATTTATTTGATTTTCTTTTTTTGTTGTTGTTTTCTCTTTACTGTTTCCAAGAAAAATGAACTTCTAAATTACACTAAATCTGGAAATCCTTGTAATGAATATGCATTATGTAGTAAGCCTATATATACATATATATATGTATGTATTTATTTTTAATTTATAAAATAGACATTTTGTGTGCGAGTCTGTTTTTGATTGGAAGATACAGCAGATGGCAGTATTGAGACAAGTTGTTTTTTTATTGAAGAAATCATCTGGGACTGACATACTGTTTGTTCCTTGTTTCAACATTATGCAAATAATAATTATTTACATAATGTATTGTTCAATGGTGTAACTGTCATCCATGCTATTGTTTATTATGCTTATTACTCTTCTGTGTATCTCTTTTCATGTTTTGAAGTGTTAATCAAGCTTGTCATACATTTTATACTGTGCTGACAGTAACTTTATTGCAGTTGTAGGACTTTGTTGTTCTGTCTTGCAGTGGTTTTAGTACTAGGTCAATGTAACAATATTTATTAAATATTTATTAAATATAAATTTTTGATATATATAAAAGTGTGCTACTATTACATTACATCCTTGATTTCTTCTTATTGTTTTTCTTTAATCTTCCATTAGCATTCAAAGATGGGATGTTGCATATGATAGCTCACTAAGCTCACATAAGCTCCACTGCTCTGGGTTCAAGTAAGAGAGATTGACCGTTAAAGCTTTCATGCCCACTGGGAACAGACAGAGAGGACAGTCATGTGGATCTGCATTCAAATGACTTGAGATTTGACTCAGTATTATGCATAGGTTTTCTCTTAAGTGCACCAGGACTTCCCCTGATTCAGAGAGTTAATCCCCGTCTGAAATGTGTACCACAGCCCTGGAGTGGAGATCTGGGCCAAGCCATGCATTAAATACAAACCTGCAGAACTGTCAGAGGTGACCTGAAACACTGTCAAAATGCTGTTCACTGCTCAAACTCTCAACACTGTCTTCAACAAATATAAAATGAGCTGATTAACAGCTTCTTCAAAGAACTTAAATTTTATTATTTATATTTATTTTTAAAATTAAGAATCAATTTTATTTTATTTTTAAAATTGAGAATCAGTTTTATTGTTTTTTTTAATTATTATATTATATTATTTATATTATTTATATTATATTATATTATTTTTTAGTTTTATTTTTGCCTCATATAGAGATCACAATTCTTCCATGATTCTAAAATAAACAAAATAACATGTGACAAGAAAATATTGTGTTTAATTAAGTGTTTAATTAAATGGAATAAATTGTTATACATTTTTATACATGTATTTAAAACCATTTTTACTATTAAAATGACAAAAAAGTGGTTTGATTATATACTTCACTTGTTTCATTACTGGATAAATCTATGTTTTTGAACAAATCTCTTGAATGAATGATTCAATGACAAATACTTTTTGTCAAACTTCATGCTAATTTTCAAACGGGGATTTGCTATATTATGATCACTACCATAGACATAATTTTTAAAATCTATAATAGATAATCTCAGTGCTTTATTCAAAGTAAAACATGTCTAATATGAGTTTAAATATAACTTTGTGTGACCTTATAGCCAAACTGAAAGCAACAATAGTTTACCTCAGATCTTGAAAATAAATTAAAGAAAAGATGCCCGTTAAAACTGTGAGCTCATTGCGTTAATTACATTCACTCGGTATGTAAATTTAATGATGTTAAAAAGTTTATGAATTAGATTAGAAACATCTATTTTGCTTGTCACTTGAATTGGACAAAAATAATACTGTTTGTGAAGTTGTTTCTTGCCCAAACATGTTAACTATGTGCTTGCTCTTTTTCAGCTGCAGCGCGATCATTTTCGGGTTGATTTTTCAAAGTTTTTATAAACACGGGCGAATCGTTCTCATTTATTAATGGGATCACATGGGTGTTTGAATCGAGATTGCAATCTTATAATGATTAATCGTAAGGCTCTACCAAATACCAGTGTTCCATTTTTATAGTTGATTTCACATTTAAAATATTTATATCAATTAAATGGGGCCAGAGTTATGGGGGTGGGGTTGTGATGGGTAATTAATAAAAGTTAAAATAAAACAAAACAGCCCTCACAAAATACTAAAAAAAAAGCTCCCAACCCCCCCTTAAATATCTTTCACCACCAGCCAAAAAGCATAATTTTAATGGTCTCCTAATATTTGTGTTCTCTGAAAAATGTCTGCCAAGTATTTTCTAGATCTTTCTTTTTCACCCATCTACTCAGGAAATTGCCAATCGCGTCGAGCTCATGAGGTTTGTATCAAACACTGCCTTTGTACCTCCAGCTCTGGGATATTTTTATTACTTTCTCCCTCTGTACTGATGCAACCTGTTTCAGAACCTGTTTTTCATCAATGTCCACTCTCATGGTCATTCACCATACGTCACCCTCCAACTCCAGAGGCCTGTCTGTCCATCCTCTTGGATTTTTACAGCACCAAGAAACTCAGTAGAGCTTTACTGCTGTGTTTTTAGACGTTGGGAAATTAAGACAGATGCTTATTTGAAGTGGCAGCGCAGGGCTGTGCCGTTGGAGGCCTGGAGTGAGTGCTTTCTTTTGGCTTGAATGGAGGATTTATTTGAGTTGTGGCAGAGCCAGGGATGGTGAAGCGGTTGAGTAAGCATTTCTTGATTCCTCTAAGTGAGAGGCGCTAGTCAGTGTTAAAAAAAAGATCACAGAGAGAAAAGTCTGACATCTGTTTTTATAGTTACTACACAGGTCAAGGAACAGGAGAATCCTATCGTTTTCTTCTCCAGCTGAATTTCTCACTCCCTGCACGGGCGTTTTTTAAAGAGAGTCGAGGTTGCTGTAGTAACAGCACAGAATCAGAAGGGAACTTCCTCGATGATAAGACTGAGTGTCTGTCTTGCGCTCAGAGAGCATGTCAGCTCTTGCTGTGGAGGAATGAAGTGAGCGCAGTCTATGCGTAAGAGCGGGATGGATTCATCTGTAAGAGCACTGGATCTCTACATGTTAGGAGCTGCGCCGTACGAATGGAAACCCATCCGAAAAAGACCATGAGTCTCAAAAAGAGACTTTCATTTAAAAGGGTCTGCTACCTTCACGCGGTGAGTTGGATCTGCAAGTGATGGAAAGTTTCTCTTTTTCTCTCTACTGTCTCTTATGTGTCTAGACGTAGTCTGAGTTGTTGTAAAACGTCTCTTTTGTTAGCCCCCATTCAATAGCTCTGTAAACATGCTGTCTGAAAGGGGGGAGAGACTGAACACACCTGGAGTACTAGCTCCGTCTGTTTCACTGAAACTGTCTCCTTGACAAACATGCGCGCTGACTGATTAGACACGGGTATTTTGTCAGATAAAACAGCCTGTCTGTCTGTCCTGAAGAGTTTGTGCTGTAAGTTAGCTTGAGCGTTTGTTAAGCCAAAGCAAATAGGTGAGAGTTGGATTTGGATTCATACCGCTACACAACTTGCTCTTTCTGTGCTAGGGTATTTAGCATTCAGTGCCAGGGATTATTCATTTCAGATTTAAATATAAACACCAGCAACTGTTTGTCCGTTAGCTGTTAGTTCCACAGTTTCCTGCTTCTTCTCAAACCACAGTGTGTTAGGTTTGGAAAAAAACTTGTCTGTTACTTTTCAGACACCTAACTGTGAGGTGTGTGTATGTGGGAGGGATAGCGGTCATCAAATATGGGTTCTGACCAACATTACAGAGAACGGAAATCCCTCATTTCTCTTTATTTTCCTTCTCTTTCTGTGAGCATTTACTTATTTTTTTGTTTTATACTTTTTAAAATCCTATTCAGTTACTTTTTAAAAGTTACGGTTCTGTGCTCTCTTATTTTATAATTTCGACTTTGCATTTTAGATGAAAGCACTTTTAAAATTATTAACTATTTTCTTAATGTTTTATATGTATATATGTTTATATAGGATTTTTCAGTATAATTAGTAAAAAATAAAGTCTTCGGTATCACATGATCCTTCAGAAATCTTTCTAATATGCTTATTTGGTGCTCAAGGAAATATTTACTATCATCAACACTAAAAATAGTTGTGCTGCTTAATATTTTAGTGAAAACCGTGATACATTTTTCTGTATTAAAGAAATTCAAATGAACAGCTTTTAATATAAATATTAATAACATTTTTAACAGTATTGTATATGTTCCAAGTACACATTATCACAGTATTACATAATACTGTAAAATCTATTACAGGTCTTGTTGACCCTAATGCTGAGCTTGTAATATTCTACAATTATGCCATACTTATTTAAAGGGATAGTTCTCCCAAAAGTGTATATTCCACCAGGGTTTACTCACCCTTAAGCCATCCTAATTGTATATGACTTTTTTACAATGGCTGTGAATAGAGGTTGTGTTTTTTAAGCCCAAAAAAGTGTATCCATCCCTTAAAAAACAGGGGTTTTATTCAATATTGATATTAATCTTAAACAAACACATAAATTTGCTTCAGTAGGGCCTTTTTTTAAACTAATACGGAGTACTTTTTATTATGAATTTTGTGCACTTTTTTGGGCTTTAAAATCTCGACCACCATTCACTGACATTATAAATCTTGGAAGAGCCAGGACATTTATATATATATATATATATATCTGGAATCTATTAAAAGTCATATGCTTGTAAGATGGGTTGAGGGCGAGTAAATCATGTGGTAATTTTCATTTTTGGATGAACTATTTAATACAGGCCTGGTTTTGTGAGGTCATATGTATATGAACATCTTGGCTTTGTGAGTGTATAGCTGTGCTTTCACACGTCATGAAGTCGTCCCCGTGTTACCTAATCCACATTTGAATAGTTCACCCTTGCAAATATAGCACAGAGGTGTTGTGTGTGTGTGTGTGTGTTGTTCATAGCCTTGTGTAAACAAACACATTTGGACAAACAACAATGGATGTTCTGTACGTATGCATTAAGTTCTGCACCTTGTGGCCTGTGTCTTTAAAGGAGCAGTTCAGCCATAAATGATTTGATAATATGTTCTGCTGCAGCAAAAGTAATGCATCCACACATCTGGTCGTACGGATGTGAGATCACAGGCCATCCAGCTGCAAGTATATGTAAACCCTGAGGTATGTATGGATCTCTCCACAGTCTGTGCTCAGTTAGAGAATGCACAGCGGAGGGGAAGAGAAGGAAAACACATTAAGTCACACCAGGGTCATCAGAGATGCTGAGATGAAAGCTAGATGTGATGGAACTTGCGTGTTCCTGATGCTTTGATAAGTAGTGTAGTGTAGTGTAGTAGTGTAGCTATTTGCTATTTTTAACCAAATATCACATTGACAAAAGACCTAAACAACTATTAACAGAATTATTATATTGGATGCTTAAAAGAGCGTGCACTTGAATTTTTTTTTTTCATTTTTATTTATTTTAAGCATCGTTTATTAAGTGTCTTTGTGTTTGTTGTCTGGACTCATAATACGGTCCACTTTGTGGAGTTTATAAAGTAGTGGCTTATTTCTGAATGTTTGTATGTAAGTTTATTGTGGGCTTTTTCTTATTTGCTTCTTGTTTTCTGGATCTGTCAACAGTGATGATGAGTCAAGACGTACCTCGCTCCCTGTGATTTCGTGCACCATACATGTAGAAGTATTTGTGACAGAAGTCACAAATAACAGAAGTCAGAATAATTAAGTCAGAACAACATTAGCACTAGGACACAATAACGACATCAGCACTAGGTCAGGTGGTAAATACATTTTTAGATTTAGTATCAAATCAATCTTATAAATGTTACATATAGAGTGCCATCGACCATGTTACTTATAAAGCAGCTTATATGTGCCATAGTCTTCAATGTTACATTAAGAAGATATTTGGGGTAGAAAGAGTCAGGAATGTGAGGGGTGGAGAGGTTGGAATATGGGGCTTGGAAAAGGCCACTTATATTTCAATATGTGGTTACAAGCAGCTCCACTGCCAAAAAATGCAGGGAACCCACTGGAATGAGAAGAGGAAGGAGGGAAACAGAAGGGGTTAGAGGGGGCAGGACGATGAGAGAAGAGTATGTCTGAGCGCTTTGCTTTCTCTGTGAGTCATATAATGACTTCAAGACATTTCATTCAGAAGGGTTTTGAAGAATGATCAATGTTTTGGATGCAGACTCTATCTGCACTCATAGTCTTCCGAATGCTAGACTTATACCCTACTTTTTGGGTTTATATGGTGTTTTCAGACAATTAATTGGTACATGGTCTTACCAGGTTAGAATAGAAGTAGACCTTTACTAAAACCTGTAGATTTAGATATCCAGAAGTACCACTGACAGTAACAGCACTGACAGATATTCAAGTATTCATAGCAAAATCTGAAATACCACCATTGGTCGAAGATATAATACATTTTTATTAGGAAGATAAAAACCACCACATTTAAATTAGCTGTTTGTTGTGTTATTCAAATTTGCATAAAATTGGGTTTCACTTTTTTGGACTCATGCAAATGTAAATGGATTAAAATATCTTAACCATTAACAGGCTCTTAGTTTTACAGTAAATTCAAATACATAACTGAATGAGGTATATAGGAACTTAATGTGAGGGATAGATAATGGATTGACATAAATGTAAAAGACGGTTAGGTGAACAACTGTAGCGTGTGAAACTATACAAACTTTTAACACTATTGTGTTTATATAGTAAAGGTATTTAGCCTTCATCAAGCCTCAGCAGTCAATGATTTACACCTCACGGTCATCAGTGATTGGTTATATAGTTGATGTAGGGCAGTGTAGAGTGTGTCCCTGATGTCACTGGACCAACATAATGAAGTTATAAGCTGATGTCATCTTAAACATGTTGAACAATGAGTCAGAGCCAAATTATCATTATACAGAGTTTCTCTTGGATCCTTTTCAGTTTTTTAAATGCAGTAATGTAATAACATCAGGGTCAGTTAGGATTTTAATACAAGATCACGTTGGGAAAGAGATTGCTGTATTTCCAGTATGTTTGTTTGTATAGAACGTTCAATGGAAACTCCATCCGTCTTTCTGTTTATCCATGCTGGTACCAGCTGCCAGACATGGGGCTATTTTTTTATTCCTTTTCCCCATGACTGTTTCTGGATTGTGAATGATCAGACCCCCCCACTTTCACTTTCTATTTATTGCTTGTAATAACTATTTCTAGGCCTGTATTGAATCAAAATGCTTGCAAGAATAGAGCATTTCTTTCAGAGAAGGCTAAGGTCATTTACAATGGTTGACTGAGTTCTTTGCAGATCACTTTATTTGAGGTGGTAATTTTAACATACTCTGAATTCCCTGTCAATTGTGTTTTTATATGTTAAGGCCCAGTATTTTAAATAAATATAGTTTGATTAAAAGGTTGATTTGGTATGTTTATGGCCAGTAGTGTAGTGCTCTTTGCCTTATTTACATAAATTCATCATAATTCAGCACATTTTCTTAAACTATTTTAATGTAAAATATGCAAAACATTTGCTGATTCATTGATTTTTATTTTTCTTAAATGGAAAGTGTTCAATACATGGGGTACAATATATTTCTTACATATTAATAACAAATAATTTATTTAAATACATTTGATTTGAAGATGTGCATAACATTGATGGCACATTAAAAGTATAATTGCAAATACTAATTAGTTTGACATTCATTTAAGTTTGCCACAAGGTTTTTTTCCATTTGTCTCTAATTTAAGTGTCTAATTTAACTTTGTTACTAATTTAAAACACAATAAAGAAATTTATTTTATATATTTTATAAGTCAGAATAGGCATGTTGTTTGAATTTTTACAGAAATATTGTAACTGAATGACAGTGTAACATTATTTCTACCAAATTTTGACATTTTATTCTCCAAAACCTATCTGAAACCTTAAAAGTAGACACTTTACTTGCATTTAATGTGCTTCTATGGATAATTTCAGGTTGTTTTTAAAGAGAGTCTCCATATTTTTTTTTTTATTGAAATCTTTTTAAAACATTCTAAGTCATTTTAGTAATTTTTTATTAATTATAATGCATTTTCTCAGAATAAAAATATGAATGTCTTGACCCAGACCTTTTGGACGGTGGAGAATACCATAAAGAAGTTCTAATTGTTCTCAGTCTTTTATGCATAACAGTTCTTTTTGTAGACAAAATTACGCTATGTAAGTGCACACCCTGGGAATTTCATCACTTACTTAACCTTTGAGCCCACATTTAAAGGAAATCACTCATTTGGCACCCATCCCAAACAAACTGTATTACTGTAGCATGCATCATTTGACCCTGCAGTAAATGGGTTATCGCTCTGAACAAATCACAGATGAAATTGAAATACAAATGTAATGCAGTCAAGATTATCTTTCTTTTCTGTGATTTTGTACAAATTCTATGACTCAATATTTGTCATTTGAAATAAAAAGGTTTCAGTCTCTTTCTTAATCTCTTACTAAATCGCTGAGTTACATGCTCAGGCAAATCCACAAAATGGGTGGTGCTTATGTGTCACAATGGGCGGGGTCAATAATATTAAGATTGCAGGAATGTACCTGATGCATCTCATTATCAGTAAGTGAGTGAGTGAGTCAGAAGGCGCGTGTGTGTGTGAAAGACTGTACCAGTAAAACAGGAAGAGCTGGTGTGTGTATCATGCCACCAGAGTACCCTGCTGTGCTGCAGACTTCAGTGTGCGTTTGTGTTGAAGAAAGTCACTCACACATGTCTTTCTGTGTTCTCTTGCAGTCGGCGGCTGTCTCCGATGGTGGTGAGTAATTATTAACTGTTTTGATATTAAAACCTCAAATCACATCTGTGCCTCTTATTAAAATATCTGTTTGAATTTCTGTTCCACTCGTCACAGTTTCTTTCTTTGTTTTTACTTCTAATTGTACTCCATGTCTTTGGGATCTATTTACCTCTACTTGTCTATACATTACTTTCACCGTCTTCTGTTCTTTTCCCAATCTACTCTATTTCAACTCCAGTCTCATTTCTGATATCTAGTAACAGGTTCGGTGTGATTTTTAATTCTGTGTTTTCAATGTTAATGTAGTTTATATATGTAGATCTGAAACTGATAGAGCTCTACCTAATTTAAGGAAAAAGCAAACACCATTTTGGCTCTCTTTTATTTGCCTGATCTCTTGATAAGATTGGCTTTCTGTTCCTTCTACCATCCATCTCTCCATCCCCTAAATACAGCTCTCACACAGCAGTTTTTGCTCTATAACTACTGGTTGAAAGAACATAGACTAGAATTTTAAAGTTTCTGGCTCATTTTGTGGGAGTAAACCATGTAATATGGTTCTTTTTGAGGTCAGTTGCAACATTATTTGTGATCAGTTTTCATCTGAAATCACAAATATAATCTTGTGTAGTGTTACGATGTGATAGAACAAATTATGGTGTTTCATTACATGCCTTTTTAAACATTCAGCCCGACTTCCTTTTTTTATACAAAACTATTCACGAGGAACAGCACCAGTTATTACACAGAAAGTAATATGATGTCTGATTCATCAGGTCACTGAGTTACTGTTTTGGCATAAATCTCTGTATTTCAAATCCAACTGCACTAGGAGTGGACAAGCCCTGACTACATCCCCCCCCCTCATTAGCATGTGTGAATGTGCCAGGGTTTCTGTGAATGTTTGCTTAATGTTGCCAGTCAGAGCTATAGATCTTTCAGCCTTATGCATAACAAAAGGCACGGAGGGACAAATGCATGCATGCAAAACTGTGAGGAACTCATGCTTGCGCTTTATTTTGATAGTGCACTTTGGACGTTCTGTTTTTGTTATTAACTTTGCAACTCTCATTAGAGTATTGGTAGACTGTGAGGTGATGTTAAGGGTTATTAGAATCATTTGACGTATTTGCCTAGTTGTAGTGAAGTAAATTTCTGTAGAAGGACCATAGTTTTACTAATACTCTAGTGAGTGGTATTTGACATGTAGATGCGTGTTGTTAGTAGGATGTTTAAGGTGGACTATTGAAATAAAGTCAAGGGCTGTTTCTTTTACGATCCTGTTGTATTGTTTTTAATGTGTGTGCTTGCGAATGGGTGCATGATTGTTTGTGGCCTCATCAAGTTGCCCTTCAAACTCAATGATAATGAGGAGATCGGCCCGGCTGGATCCGTGTTCAGATGCCGGGGCCGGTTTTATCCCCTAGAAACTGTTACTGGATCAATTAACGCATGGCAGGATGCCGTAAATCTGCCTGTGAAAGCAGAGAGGGTGAGTTAAGGACCACTTGTAATGTCAGTAACACCCATAGATCAAAGTGCAAATCTCAGCAACCTTTAATTTTCATCATTATTCTGCTGGCTTTAGACTTGAGCTGTGCTTGTGTAGACATCTTGGTGTGAACTTTACAGTCTGGACCTTTCATTGTGAAAGATACGTTTGGTTTACAGGACATTGGAATCTAGGGATCACTGACATAATGCATTTTGGAGCAGTTGATTTATTCAAAATTAAAATCATAAATACAATGACTTTAATAGCTTGTTTTTAATTTCTGAATTTAAATTAATTTTAATATTATTTGGGGAGCATTAAGTCAGGGTGACTGATATCAAAAATTATAAAAATGTAATTCTTGAAAGGAAATCTTAAGTTAACTTTAAGTTATGGCAAATATTAATTAGAAACTAAGCAAATATCAAGTTATCCTATATTAAGTAGTTATGGAATATATCAAGTAATTATACTTATTAAGCGGGTAATTTTAACATTAGAGCAAAATGGCATTAATGCATACATTAATATTTGAAAAAGTCTTTTAAAATCATATGATGTGGCATGCAGCAAAAAAAACAAAACAATCATGCAGCAAAAATAAAAATCATTCTCATCAGTCTCTTAAATAATCTTATAATTTGACCTATTACTCACAAGATAAGGGTAGGCCATATTATGAAATGTAATGTGGTGGGACTCCCAAAAATATGTTTTTTTTTACTATTATTATTATTATTATTATCAAAGAAAACAAGTAGATAGTCAACTAATATAGCCCTATGGGTTGACAGCAAAAATGTAAATAAAGAAAAAGAAATAAAAACTTGAGTCACATCATTCTTGGAATTACAAAAAGCATGTCAGAGGTTTGTCTTCAATGTTAGCTTTTTTATTTTATTTTTTTATTGATTAGAATTTTTTCATCAATATTTTCTTTATGAGTACTTCTATTTTGTTATATTGCCCCTATTAGAACAGAACCAGTGTCCATTTTATGCAACGCCGTCAAAATGAAATCATCCCATCTGTTTGTATCTGCAGTTTGTCTTGGGTTGTGGTGCTTCTGGGTGTCTGTGCTGGTCCAGCATTAATATTGCAGGTTCTTGTTACCTCTACCGTCTAAGTTTCCCTTCCTCTCTCTACTTTCAATAATTTATCATCTACCCATCCAGAGCTTTGTGCGCTGGCCACTCTATCTGTTTACCTCTATGCGTTCATGTAGTCTCGTCGCTGTCTCTGTGTTGTTTAGTTAGTTTCTAGTATGATGTTTGCTGCCAGCATGTACGTTAGCTATATGGACAGTTTGAAGGCTGTTCACCCTCTGCTCCGTGGCAGTGTGTGTTTGTAATGTGGGGTGATGGATGTCAGAGTCTGGCGCCCAATTGGCATGAAATACCTGGTGAAGTGGCATCACACAGGCTCATACCAGCTTTACCCAGGTAAGAGCTTGTGCTGACAGTGACCCACAGTTTACCCGAGGTTCTTTCAGAGTGCCTCTTTTTAGTGTATGGGGTTATATATCCAGCTGTGTTAAAGCTGTTTTTGTCATGCATAACCTTTCAGGATTTTGAGGAATTTTATGTCGCTAGTAACATATGTTGTTCATAGTAACATGGAATATAGTAATATGAACCTCTTTTATTTACTTTTATACAGCTTGACAGCTCCTGTTTACTATAAACAGTTTGCATTTCTCAAATACTCTTGTATTCCTTTGATTAAATAACGGCATGTAAATTTGCAATAATATGGGCGTGAATAAATGATGGCTATTTTTATTTTAGGTTTTTTTAGATTTCCTTTAAAGAAGTATTTTCTTTGTAACTTTAATCGATAGTATTTGATTACAAGAACTTACCAACCAATCAGAATCACCCAGAAACTAAACAAAGAGAATCTAGCTCTGACGTTTTTCATTTATTTTATTTTTATGGTTTTAATATAGAACACCCTCCTCATTCAGGCATCAGAATTGCCTAATTTTGCTCCCGTTGGGCATTTCGTGATTTGAAAGAGTTGATGTTTTGAAGGGATTATTGTGTAAGTTTGTCATATGCAACTTGAGAAATGGAATAACAAAATGAATTGTGAATAAAAGTAACCTTGTTATCTGATTGTGTGTGTTTAGAGCTGAACAGTGTGGACCTGAAGGGCTGCGGCAGTGATAACAGTCTGAACAGCAATGCCAGCCTCCCTAGCGTGCAATGCCATAGACGCCACACTGAACGGCGTGTTGCATCATGGGCTGTCTGCTTCGAGCGGCTACTACAGGATCCTGTCGGCGTTCGATATTTCTCGGTAGGTCGGAGTCATCCTTTTCTGCAGCAGCCGCACTGTTACAGAATCCCTGATCGATACTGGCTGAGAGTACAAGTCAAGCTTTATGCATTTTAATAGAAAATGTATAATAGAAAAGTTTCGTATCAGAACTTGGATAGGTTGTAAAGGCTTTCTCAGCGAGGTTGCATGAAGAACGTAATGATTTCAAGGTCTCAAACAAAACCACCAGTAAGTGTTTGGAAAGGTTTGTTTGTTGTTTTTACATTTTTTTTTTATTTATTGCTTTTTCTTTTCATCTTGCAGGAATTTCTGAAGAAGGAGTTCAGTGAGGAGAATATTTTATTTTGGCAAGCATGTGAATATTTCAGCCATGTTCCTGAAACAGACAAAAAACAGGTATAAAGTCTACATTTTTACCAGTGGGATTGTTAAAGTTAAATTAATGAATGAATACGTTTTTTTATTTCAACAATTGATCACAAAACATTTTTGTAGGTTGATAATTAGATCTCTTTTGCAGTCCATATATTGTAGTAAATACACCCTTTGCGCGGACAGGATTTAATAAACAATGTTTTTCATTTGCCGTTTGATTGTAACCCAGTTGTCCCAGAGGGCCAGGGAGATCTACAACAGCTTCCTGTCGAGTAAGGCCACCACACCCGTCAACATTGATAGTCAGGCTCAGTTGGCTGATGACATCCTCAACGCTCCAAGGCCAGACATGTTTAAAGAGCAACAGCTACAGGTAAGGCAGCAAGTGGGGCTACATCACTCTATTTCTGAATATAAAAAAAGCTTTAGCACAGAATTAACCGAACCTAAACATTTCCAAATGCACCTCAGGCTGCGTCGGTGTTAGGCCCATCCTAGAGATTTTGAAATGTCGGAAAGTCTTTTTACACGCCTTAACATGTCTTTTTATGTGGTTCTATTTTCCCAGACTAATTAATATAATATAATCATGTGGTTTCGGTTTTTATGACAACATTCAAATAAAAAACTGATCTGTGTATTTCCACACAATTGCTGTTTTTGAAATGACTGCCCCGTCCACTGCATGTCTGTAAGGCTTTACCATCACAGCTCGGTCTTTGAGGGCTGTGGGCAAGAGACGTGAAATAATGAAGTATTTTGAATTCAGCTCTGTGAGGTCATAAGATCATGAATGCAGCATCCTGTAGACTCCAACCCCATGATAACCGTGAGGAAACCTGCGGGCAACCTTTGTGCGTGTAGCAGCAGAGAATGCGCTCTTATAAAGTGTCTTTTAAGGCGGAGAATCATGTTGACGCATTTAGAGGCTCCTGTCTGGCTGTCACCTCTTTATCCAGGATCTCTGTAAATCACAAACTTACATAAACATGTTGGCCACATGTCACAATGTCACAACCTTTTAAACCCTGTTTTTCTGGGTTTAATGGGTTTTCTGGGATGTTTTAATATTGTTAAACAAGCCTGTTATAATAAACAAGGCTGCATTTATTTGATCAATAAAATCAGTAATAATGTAAAACATTTTCTATTTTGATATATTGTAATATATTACTCCAGTCACACAATCCATCAGAAATCATTCTAATATTGCTGATTCAGTGCTTAAGTAATATTTATTACTATTACTATTACTATTACTATTATTATTAATGTTGAAAGCAGAATTTATATGTTTTACTGTCACTTTAGATTCCTTAATACATGCTTCCCGTTTAAAAGTATTTGTTTCTTTCAAAAAAAAAAAAAACTGACCTCTTTTCAACTTGAACGGAAGTGTATGTTATCCCAGCTGAAAAGACCCGCATTGGTGGTCATCAGCATATATTTTTGTTCAGGAAGCTGGGCCCAACGTAAAATGCTGGCGCCCTCACCGGTCTTGCTGAAGCTGCTTTACCAGCAAGACTACAAAAGCTATGCTAGTTGACAAACATAAAATAAAACGCTGGAACAGTATCAAAATTTCTGACAGTCTTGTAAGCAGCTGGATTAACAGCTCCACTCTTTATTCCATCAATAGATCTTCAACCTGATGAAGTTTGACAGTTACACACGCTTCCTAAAGTCCTACCTGTATCAAGAATGTATGCTTGCAGAGGTGGAGGGACGTCCTCTTCCAGACCCCTACCAGGTCCCCAGTAGCCCCACGTCCAAACATAGCACAAGTTCTGACCGCTCCAACCTCTCTACACCCAAAAAGGTAACACACAAACTCACACACACACACACACACACACAAAAAAACTTCATTCTGTATGTTTTATAAGCTTGTTTCCTCATGGGGCCTAACAAATGTCCCCACGAGGTCAAAATTTACTAGTATTTCTATCTTTGTGGGGACAATTGGTCCCCACGAGGATATAAAAACCTGTACACACACACACACACACACACACTAAAAAATGAGTGCCCGAACCCTTGACCTTCAGGTTTCAAGTCGTATTTGATAAATTAGTAAATGTGTTTACCAAATTACTGTATTAAATAAGTTATTGTTTTTATTATTAAAATGATACTGTTTTTTTAGTATTTAGGTAAAATATTGTTCAAAAAATTTTTTTGATTTAGGTTGTAAAATAATAATACAACTTTAAACAAGTTTTTAATTATAACTTTTTATTTTATTGTAGTAGTATAATGTTTTAAAATATAAATAATTCCTGTGATGACAAAGCTGAATGTTCCGCAGACATTACTCAATTATTTTTATTTACATTATTTTTTTATTTATGTTCAAATTGAAAACTATTGTGTCGCTTGGTGTTCTTGTGATTTGTCATACTTTTTCTGTTTTTTTTGGCGAGTAGAATGTTAAAAAGAACAGCATTAATTTGATGCAGCATTTTGATCAAATGAATGTGTTGTTCCTGACTCTATCAATCTATTCTAATCTAATAGTTTTCAGTTTTCAATTTCCTGATAATATGTTGTCTCCTTTCAAAAACCTTCCAGAAATCTTCTCTATATACACAGGACTTCAACTGGTCAAAAGTCCAACTGCAGTTTCAATGCAGCTTCAATGGAATACACAATCCCAGTTTTATTTGTGTATATACTTTTTAGATATTCATTTATCACTGATAATGTCCACTATATGGAGAGAACAAAAATGAAATGGATTCCTCAAAAACTTTGGCTTGGTTTGAAAAACAGTGCCAGTGTCCCTCATGAGAGAACACACAGTCTTTGTGTCAAAAAATAGTAGAGGGCTTCTTGTGGGGCGGCTTAGCAATATTTCTTTGTGTACAGAAATCTTAGAAATGTTCTCCCCTCTCTGTCTCCCTCTCGTCAGATTGCTCTGTGTTTGCGTCATATCCAGTGTCACGGTTAAACATTCTCGCACTAGCTCAAGACCCACGTAACTCCTACAGCAGATTGCTCCAGTTGTATACAGTGAGCGCTCTGTTCCTCCGTCTTGATCTGTACCTGCTCTCCTTTTCTTGCTGCCATGTCATATGTTTAGCGTGGCACTCACATTCTCAAAATGGACTTGGAAGTCATGGTGGATTGTAGAATAGACGGTTGCCAGGCAACCTGATGTGTTAGGCTTTGTAGCATTCGTAATTTTCAGTCGCTCACGGTTGCCCCTTCTATCATTGTATTTGTCAGCGTGTAATCACGGTTCCTAATTAAAGAGTGTCGGTAGATTTTAATACAGCGATTTGCAATGGTCTCATCTTCCTCAGATACACCAGGAGAAATGAAGACCTTGAAATATTAGCTCGTAAGGTGTCCCGTGCTCTAATTGGGTTCCTCGATGGAAAAGGGAAATTCAATAGGAGGAGAATTAATTCTCACTACCTTAAGGCTTCGGCCTAATTTGGGCTAATGGATTCTGTATGGCGGCGATCGATGCTTGTGAACTGGCTCTGCCTTTGCATGAATGTGTGGGCAAGCAGAGATTAGTTCACTTTCAAGTGTGTCGTTTTTTTTGAATAATTTGCTCTCTACCACGTTAAATACAAATGTTCCTCAAAAAGCGTCCCCCAACCTGAAGAAAAATCCATCAATTAATTGATTACCCACCAACCCGGAGACATTTGTCTGTCCCTGGCATGTGGTTTACTACATTAATCACGTTATCTGTTGAGTAATTTAGCACTTAAGAGCACTTGTGATTTGCTTCATTTGCCCAGAGTTGTTTTTCAGCTCGAACAAAAAAAAAAAAACCTGTGCAAATCACATTCTCCCGCTTTCATTATTGGGCTTGTGGCTTGTTTCGTTTCGAGATGAATTAGCTCGCTTCCAAACACAACTGTCTGTCTGGATAGTAATTGATTTTTTGGAGTGTGTGGGAGTAGTGGAAGGGGGCCCTGTGGAAAAATAATTTGTTGCTAACTGCTTTAGTGCTGCACGGAATGTAATCTGACAGGAAGTTAGCATGTCATAAATTAGCATACAGCTAAAGCTCTGGGGGCTGAAAATCACATTGTATATGTTTTGGGATGAATGAGAGGGTGCGTTAGCTAAAACATATATTATAATATTGGTACATAATGACTAGTAGATACCTTTAATGTGTTTTTGTTTACATGTTCGGTTAAAGAAATAGTTTTCATTAAATATATTTCAATTTTATTTCTGCATTAAAAGATCAGATAGTTTGGTTTGTTTATTTATTTATCTATCAACTTTTAATAAATGCATTAAATAACTTTTAAATAATTAGCAAGTTTCACTATGAATACAAGATCCTCTGAGAGTGCTTCGGAAAAGAGGGGCGGGGTCAGCGGAGGTCGTAAAGATTTAAAGGGGAAGTACACCGAACAGAGTGATTTCTAAAGGGTAAAATTTGCATTTTTTAAAAACTTTCTTTGAGAAATTTTAAAACAAACTATATTACAAACTATCCATTAAGAGCCTAAATAATCATATTAGCTTGGCTTTGTATGACTCCTTTAATATTTTAAAATATTTTTTAAAAACTGGATTTTATTGTCAAGCTTCATTTGTTTTTTTGATTACTTGTGCGTGTATATATATATATATATGTGCAAAGGCAACTGCAAGTACAGTGCAATGTTGTTTATAGGTATTTTTTCAACACACATTTTCATTTTATTTATTTATTTTAGTGCTGAAGTGTTTTGTATTTTATTTTTGATGTTTAATGTGCAGAGAAAGTATTTTATAAGTCATTCATAGTTCCTCCCTGAAATATTCCCTGCTGCTTTGCTTTGTTTGAATGTTTCTTTGCTTTATTTCAATGCTAAAGTGCATGTTTTTTTTCTTGGATGCTCTTACATCTAAGATTCCTTTCTTTTTTTTTTATTCCTTCCGGATTTTGGTATAATATTAACGTATAAACATCTAATAAACTTTTTCAGCACAGCAAATTGAAAGAAACATGTGAAATGTCTCGGGAGCATTTGCTGAATTACGTTCTAACATTAGACAGGGAATGCCTCTGCGCTGTAGTGCGGATGAGCAAAGTTCTAAAAATGTAATTTTCCAGATAAAATCGACACATCGGTCAGAGATGTGGCCTGGCGTGTAGAGCATCTGGCTCGGATTGTTTCCTGATCCCATCCGCCATATCTGCCATGATTAACTCAAACAGATAAAGTCTGTTCCCACTGTAATAAAACATGACTGAAGTGGTGAGGAGATTGTGAGCTAATGTGCTGGAGGCTGTACCGTGCTCTGTCTGATCTCTTTGTTACAGCTGCATTCTGCCGTTGCTTAAAAATAGCGTTTGACACCGCTGTCAGTGTTCAAGGGTCAAAAAGAAACTCTAGTATTATCCTTGGTCTTCTTGTGTTTGTGCAAGTTTGTTTGATCCCATAAGCTTCATGTGTAGGAGGAAAACAAGTCTATTCTTGTTATACTGCATCCTTGTGTGATTATGTACAACATTTTAACGTATAGAGTAACTTTATGCTGGGCTAACTTTGTGAATTTCCACAAACAAAAAAAACATGTTTATTTTGTTTCCCTGTTAGAAACCGCTTGTTTGAAAGTTTAATTACGTTACCTACCCATGATCTCCCTGGATTTCAGAGGCAATTATTGATGAGTAAAAATCTCCTAATTAATCATCTATTCGCTAAAGGCCTCTGTGAGTGATGAACCATGACAAATCACTAGGATTGTCATGCCTGCTGTCCTTCTGTTAGCACTTTATGGATAGTAAATAGTTTAATGGAATGAAACCGTAGAAACACTTGCGTACAAATCCGGTCTGGAAAACGGATCATACCAGCTTAATCTCCTCAAAACGTTATCACCTGTGACTGATGCCTTTGAAAGTGACATAAAGGTCCTAGCAGTCCAAAATCTTTGCACAATAAAAAAATATATATAAAACCTCACGCTGTGTCAGTCATGTTTACACACTGCATCCGAAACTGTTGTCTGTCATAAAATTCATATCGGCTTTGATTTTCTGTTTTTCGCATCCATTACAGCAAAAATCTTAATTATTTGCTTAAAATTGTGATTGTGATGATTACAATTTACTCTGAATAATGTTTACACCATTCCTTGAAGCAACCATTCAATTTTGAATGATTAGTTGTCGCTTTGGGACAGTTGTGGCCTAATGGATAGGGAGTTGGACTTGTAACCCAAAAGGTTGTGGGTTGGAGTCCCAGGTCCGGCAGGGATTGTCGGTGGTGGGAGTGAATAACCAGCGTTCTGATCTCACAGGCTAATGGTATGACAAGGACTATCGCTGAACACATTGTGAACTGAAGTTAACTGCTGTAGCAAGATTCTCTTTCTTCATAATGACAGTTGTTGACCTGAAGGAGAAAAATGACCATAGAAGACAGTTTATGCTAATGCTGATGAACCCTGCGGCACTGAGAACACAGTGACGCATGAAATAAAATTTGCATGGCTAGAAGCATTCGCATACTTTCAGGGAAAACTTTTTAAGGCCAATATATAGTGAATAAAAGCAGTAGTGGATCTTACAATCTTGATCTTGATGGTCCGAATCAAAAAAGCCCCCTTCTTTACTCGATTATGGTCATGTTTAAGGTCCTTGCGTCCTATGACAGAAATAATCACGGCGAATGTTCGGTCAAAGTGAGTGGCACGGGGCAATTAAACGTGCTAAGGTTATCGACGACCCAATTACAAAAGATTCTAAAGCGCCGGAGTGTTCTCAATCCGACTGTATTAGATGAAGTGTGAAAATCAATAGTTCTCCCACAACACTCAAGGAAGTTCTGCACCTCAGCGTCTCACCGAAATGTAGTTTACAGGCATTTCAGCCTTTATTTTCCAAATCACCTGTTTATTTACTTAGAGGTTTTGGCGTTTGCATGGCCAGGATCTGGCCAATTTCATGCCTGTTGAACTCAAAGGCCAAAGCCATTGATTATTGTTTGCTGCAAAGCAGGAACAATCTCTGATTGGTTTGTCCGTTCGTTTTTCTCTCCAGTGTGTTGTTTGAGAGGTAGAGGGGTACGTAAGTGTGTGTCTGAGGTCATTATGTTCTTTCTAGCCCAGCATTAAATGACCCTCTCAAATCACAATCATTGTTTGTCAGGCTGAGAGTGCTAGAAGCAACCTCAAAAACTGCTTTTTTAATAATTCTCTCTGTATTATTTGTTTCCTTTGCTTTTCCTCCCACCTTCACTGCACTCACAAGACTTTTCCAGTTGCCTTTCCTGTCCATATTCCTTTATTCTCTAATTTCATTATTTTTTTGTGTCCTTATTACTTTGATCTGTCCATCTCATCCACCTCGTGCCCTACGTCAATTTCCCGGTACTTATTGAATAAGATGATTAAATAATTAAATTAAGTTGTGGTGATTAATGACACTGTTTTGTCTTCTTTAAAGCTGCTTTACAGCTGAAAATGAATTGTAATTAAAACTGAAATTGTTTTATTCCTGCTTGAATTTTGCATCACTAATGCTGTTTTTTCTGTTTATTATTACTGTTAATTTTACTTTTATTAAACAGCTTAATGTACAAAAACCTATAATATTTTGTCAATAATATATTTTATATAACAACATAGTTTAACCATGGTCTGTATTGCCATGATGTCTTTTCTTTTTCATTATGGTTCATTGAATATGTACCGTTCATCAATGTAAACATTTTCCTCAGTAATTTCATTTGTGACTACAGTAGCTCTGTCTTTCGTTCACAGCTGGTGGGTGGAGAGTTCGACCTGGAGATGAACTTTATCATACAGGACGCGGAAAGCATCGCCTGCATGGTGGAGCTTCTGGAGCACTGTGACGTCACCTGCCAGGCGGAGATCTGGAGCATGTTCACAGCTATCCTGCGAAAGAGCGTTCGCAACCTACAGACCAGCACCGAGGTGGGGCTCATCCAGCAGGTGCTGCAGAAGATGAGCTCTGTCGACGACATGATTGCAGGTGAGCTCTAAAGTAAAGTGAAGCGTTGCTGGATCTAAACATGGACCCTGTAAAAAGTAAAATATAAATTTATTGTAAGTTTCAATAAACTGTTATAAATAAAACATAATGTTTGAACAGGGTCCTCAACAGGTCCTGGGAACAGTGAATAGTGAAAAATATTATTATTATTATTATATTTTAGATTAGTGGTAGTATTTTAAATAACAACAATAGGAAACATTCTTTTAATAAATAATTAATATTAAATAAAAAGTAACTGTGATAATAAATATTGCACAAATATCTATTATTGTTATTTTTCTGTTATTGTTGTTTTATTATTAATGTTATTTTATTCTTATTTTTGTACTAATACTAATAATAAACATAATTTTTAGTATTATATTTTTGTATTTGAAGTATTATTTTTAGTATTAACAATAAAAATGAAACATTATTTCTTTATTATTAAAGAATATAAATTTTGTTTTAAATAGTATAAAAATCCCAATACATTTCTAATTTATTGATTTTATTTATAATATTTAGATTTTGTTAATAATAATTTATTTTATTTCATTTATTATTATTATTATTAATTTATATAACAAAACACTAAATATTATGATAATTGATGCACATTGATGCACAAAAAAATGACATATATATTTAAAATAATTAATTCTTATAGCATTTTTATAGTATTGCAGTATATTTAGGTGGTTTTGGTTGGTTGTGAAAGAAATATCTAAAACTCTGACTTTGTCATCCAGTGTGTGGACGGTTCTGAACACGTCGACAGTTTAGACCAGTGCTTTTAGTTCAAATATTGCAGTCAAACAAAAATGCAATTCACAGAAGAGAAAAGAATCAGTAATTTCTGTGCTAATCTTTGTTGTATCACATGCTCGTCCATATGTTCCAAT
The DNA here is from genome assembly GCA_032353835.1 of Enteromius viviparus. Lineage (NCBI taxonomy): Eukaryota > Metazoa > Chordata > Actinopteri > Cypriniformes > Cyprinidae > Enteromius > Enteromius viviparus. The sequence goes on from JAUCNO010001512.1 coordinate 189,531, forward strand.
CCTCTATGATTTGGCTCGGTTACGTTTCAGAAAAATAGGTTTCACTGTCTCGCTAAACCCCTCATTGTGCATTCTGTGTCCAATATTTCTGTGTAATTACGATCAGTGGACCATGGCCGTCGTTTATTGCAGGGGTAATGTGTAAAATTGGCTCTATGAGCACATTTGGGAGAAAGCTTCTCTCCTAGCGTTCTTTAAACAGATTCGCGTGTTAGAAAATGCCGCCGCTAATCAGGCTATTAGTTCTCTTACGCTTCCAGCTTCTGTCCATTTTTGACCAAATTTGTGGCCTTTGAGTGAATGGCGTATAACTGGTTTATTTTCAAAATCAAATTACAATGATATTACGCCACGACAAACATCACTGCTGAGGGCTTGTTATTTTTCCTGAAATTAGATTATTTCATGTCTCGCGCAGCGCTTTAAAGAGCTTCTAAATTCACAACGCAGATGTTTAGCAAATTACATCAGCAGACGCTTTGACACCGAGCCATTACGGCCAATATGTGAATGAATAGACTTGAGTTTCCATGCGAACTGATGACTAAAGGAGCCTCAGGAGAACATTCGGTAGATAATGTTCCAGCAGGAAAAAGATAACGATTGGCTTCTTGCCCCAAGTGACATCATCCTCGTGAGTCTGCAGTATTGTGGACCGATAATGCTGAGTCATTTTGTTCTCTTCTTTCTGTCTTCCTCAGATCTCTTAGTGGACATGCTGGGGGTTTTGGCCAGCTATAGCATCACAGTCAAGGAACTGAAGCTGTTGTTTAGCATGCTGAGGGGCGATGGAGGGGTGTGGGTGAGTTTTCTTGTGCCGCAGACTCCTGGATGCTACGACTTCGGTCGCTGTTGAAGATAAGGAGCTACTTTGAATGCTAAAATGTTTTTTCGTGGCATATAAAATGTGCAGATCATTAGCTAGACCTCCATGGAAGCTCAGCCAATGATCTCCTGTCCGCCAGTCTTCCCCATGGACGCTTCTGTTTGTGGTTTGTTTTGTATCGATTTCAGCTGTGCTGCCGTGGTTAAGGCTGATGGACAGATTACTGATTGGTTCAAGTAGTGGTTGTTTTGTTGGGTCATTGATAATGGTTACTATTTCAATCATACGTTTTGACTTTCATGGATGTATGTATCTTTTGTTCTCAAAGTCTTCTCTCATTATAACACTTTTATCCCTCTTTCTCACTAATTACAATGTCCTCTCTTAATTGTTCCCTTCCCTTTCCTCTACTCTATAGCCAAGACATGCCATTAAGCTCCTATCTGTGCTGAATCAGATGCCTCAGCGGCATGGCCCTGACACCTTCTTCAACTTCCCAGGACGCAGTGCGGCGGTGAGAATCTCCCAAACTTTGTACTATAAAACATGCATTTCAGGCTTTATAGGTACAGTATGAGCGTAAGACTCCACCAACAATGATCAGTTATCAAATGGCATTTATATTTCAAAGAGAGTATTCTAAATATGAAACATTTTCTGCACTTTGTCAGGTTAATATGCATCGTTTGTACGCAAGAATTTCAGCAAATTAGTACTTTTTTTCTGCAAAGGACATATTCAATTGATCAAAAGTTGAAGTAAAGATGTATATAATGTCATGAAGGATCTCTTTGTCAAATAAATACTGTTCTTTTGAACTTTCTGTTCATAATAGAATCCTGAAAAAAAAAGGTTTTCACAAATATATTAAGTAGAAGCCCTGATTTCAACATCAGTGATAGTAAGAAATGTTTTTTTAAGCAGCAAATTAGCATATAAGAGTCATTTCTAGAGAATACTCTATAATCCTGACTAAAGACAGGAGTAACGATGCTAAAAATTCAGCTTTGCTGTCACATGAATAAATTAAAAAAATGTATGTATGTATGTGTGTGTGTGTATATATATATATATATATATATATATATGCATATATATGCATTTAAATATAGAATAAAAATCTGCATGGTTCCCTGTAGTCTTTTACTGCGAGAATTATTATCTCAAATTATCCGACAATATTATCCGTCGTAATCAACACTATGCCCCAAATGCTGCTATTAAAGTGCAAATTGTATTTAACCCACAGTACTAAAGTTGATTTTGTACAAAATGGCCAGTTCATTATATATCCACTTATTCTGCAAATTATATTTTCATTGTTTCTGTAATTGTGCAAATTTGCGTCCTCTAATTTCATTGTGTTTTGCCCCCCTCCAGGCCATTGCATTGCCGCCCATTGCTAAGTGGCCTTACCAGAACGGATTCACTCTCAACACATGGTTCCGAATGGACCCACTCAATAATATCAACGTAGACAAGGATAAACCATACTTATACTGGTGAGTAAAATTACAAGCTTAATGCTGACCAGTCGCGAGTCATTAAAATGTAAATGCCAGGACTGATTTCAGAGCAGAAGCTCAGACCAACACCTGTGAGCCTCAAGCTTCTCAGCGTGGAGGAAACACGGGAGATCTGTGCATAAGAAATATTATATTACCATTTCTGTTTGAAGTGGTAAGTGTCTCTACAGGGTTGGCCCACAAGAAGAGACTGCTAATTTAGGAGTGATGAGTCCTGCCCTATTTTCCAGTTACCAAGAAAAGCCTGCCGTACCAGAGGGCAAACTAGATAAATTCCTAAATGTCATAGGAGCTTCTCTAAAGAACCTCTGGTTGTTTTTGAAAATAAACCAGCGTCGTAAACTAGAGTTGCCTTGCAGAGTAGCCTTGAGGATCCTTGTTAGTTTTGACCTTTAATTGAATGTCAGTGCTACACTTTAATACCGTATTCTACACTACTGTAGCATTTCATTCTTTGGTCTGGTTTTGATGTCAGTCTGGTTTCCTTGCACAAAAACACTCGTAACCCCCTTTAAGATACCCCAAAGGACCTACAGTACTTTCCATTATGCTCGAACAGATAGGAAGATCTGTTGGTTAACTGTGTTGAGGGTTGCTGTCCATCAAAATGAGTCATTAGTACATATATGTCATTTAATTTCACATGAAATTTCCTGTAGCTCATCACTCCTAAATTCATCACTCCTAAATGAGCTACAGTGCGAGTTTGATTCCCAGGAAAAAGACCTACTGTAAGTGTATCACTTGAATGCACTGAGTATATTGGCTTTAAGGATGCCCTGAATAATTACATGTAATATGACTGAAATGAATGACCTGAATAACTGCGTGGCTGTAGCAGCGGTTCTTCACAAGAAATTAATTTGCGCACACACGGCTCTATAGCACCACTTGTACCGCCAGGAGGCCTTTTTGAATATTTGTAAGAGCTAATAAAGTATATCCTCCATGTTGGGGTAGCAGTGTATTGAGGGAGGAGACACTGAAGGTACAGATTACCACTTCAGAAGTCTGAGGGCCACTGACCTCGCTTAAATCAGCATGTAATCCTGTTTCTCTGTTACCGTGGTGAGCTCAGCATAGAATTATGTAGTTGCGTAGGAGCAGAGCGAGAGAGAAACGGCACCGCTTTGAGGCCCGACTGATAGCCAGTCACCTTATCGACAGCAGCCAGCGCTCCCAGCTATCTCTGCTGCCAATGACTCAGTCAGCCATGTTTGTTTTCCCTCCAAGAATAAAGCTTGACATTCTCCCTCCATATTTTCATTTTCTGACTAGAAGAGTTTAGTTCATTTTTTGCAGAAAACATGCTTAAATCTGATTTTTCTGCGGCGTGGTTGTTTGAGGCAGGACTAATAGAAGATGAAAGAAGACTGTAAATAGAGGATCGGGTGGCTTTTGTTGTCTCCTATTAAAAGAAAGCCCGGAGTGGCCAAGTTGGCATTAAAAACTTGTTTTATATAGCTGTTTTTGCATGCTTTGGGCTTATTTTTTATTTGTTTTTTTATTAAATTTTTTTCTTTCTTTTTCATCCATCCCCTAGTTTTCGAACCAGCAAAGGGATTGGCTACTCAGCGCACTTTGTGGGGAACTGCTTAATTGTGACATCACTGAAGTCGAAGGGGAAAGGCTTTCAACACTGTGTGAAGTACGACTTCCAGCCTAGGAAGGTGAGTTTTAACCCTGTCTACACACAAAAGGAGACTAGAGTACAGTAGAGGGATGTACAGTGTTAAAATATGGTATTTTCCTTTATAAGTGACATAAAAAAAACTACAAATCTTAAGATAAAGGTCAGTAAACCTAGCAACCGCATAGCTATGCATACAAAAAAAAAATCCTTAGAAAATGCATAGCAATTTAGATATATTGTGTGCAACCATGTATGATGAAATAAAATCACGACATGATTTCAGTTTTGATTTTGAAATGACTTCTGTCTTGTAAAGAGAAAAGTTGCATCCAAAATAAAAGTTTTTCTTTAGATTAATATTTGTTTCTATACTGTTTATATTTATTATGCATGAATAAATACAAACGCATGCATGTATAAAATTAACAATTATTATGTTTATGTATTAAATATATTTGTATATAATAGAAAATATATAATTGTAAATGTTTTCAAGATATATACTGTGTGTGTGTATTTCTACTGTATATACAGAATAAACATACACAAAGCACACAAACATATTATGTAAACTAAAACCTTTATTTTGGATGCTATTAATCGCAATTAATGGCCTTACAAGAAAAAAAAGAAAAAACAATATAATGGAAAATTGTGTTACTGTACATTGTCTATCTAGAGACAACTGGATGAGCCTCTAGAGGGCAGCAGGCTGTGTTACACCACACCTGTCTATCTCTCTTTATCTTTATCTTAGATTTGATGTGTTAGTCTTACTTGAAGCCCTTCTAACTTGTTAGCTTGTGCACAAAAGAAACAAAGGGAATTCCAGAGGGATATACTCCCATAACACCTCCTTCCTTTTGAGTACTCAGGATCTGTCTATTTAGCGCTGTTTCTTCCTGCTTTTCTTTTTTTCCCTCTCTCGCTCCGAGTAGGCTGATACAGCAACATCTGGTTTCTGATAACTTGGCTCCTCTTATTGTCCCAGAGGGATGGTTTCGGCTCAGTCGCGCTCGTTGTTAAACGGCAAATGAAAATAAGTTTGGCAAGGGATGTTTGAATAAGATACCTCATCCTGTCCTTTTCACAGAAGAGGGTGCGACAAGGGAGGGTTGTATGCCAATTAGAATGCAAGCTATACCCCTTCGCCCACACACACACACACACTAGTGTGAGAAAATGTGTACTCAGCCTAACAATGAACTTCACAACTCACCTAATTAGTCAGCACTTTGTTCTGCTATTGAAACTGTGTGTGGTGGGACAAAAGGGCTGGATTTTAATCATCCGCTTTGTTAGTGACTCTTAGATTTATATTAAACTTCCTTAGATATTAAGAAAAGAGGAAAACAGGGGATCAGGACCGGATTGGAGAAGAAAAAGAAAAGTATTTGAATTGAACTGAGCTGAAAGATCTATCCAGAACTTAAATGGTGTAATTGTTATTAGTCAATGGAGACCAGCAGCTCAGAAGAAGCGTTTAGAAATGGAGGACTACTCAAAGGCTGTGTTTTTGGGAAATCCAAAGTCCCGTCTAGACGAAGATGACCCTTCTTGTATTTCTGCAAAATCTTAACTGACAATAAAAGCTATGAAATCTCAGTTATGGGATGGGTTTTTGGTCTAGCAGATTTTAGCTTATCCTTTTCCCCTCCGCTGTCACCCCAGCTAATATTGCCTTACTTGGAAGATGGGGAGGATATTTGGGAAATTAGGTCTTTTGAGGAAGTTTGCACTAAATCTCCTAATTTCTGACGGGCCACACTAATTTCCAGAGCTCATCTGTATGGATTTGCACCCTACAAGAGCTCAGTTTTTTTGTTTGAATTACGGTTACATGGTTGACGCTGTTTCATGATCCGTGTTGTCGTATTCCTCACTGGAGCGCTTCCAAACGTCAGGCCTCTGATCTTTAATTCATACGCCAAAACAGCTTTTAGCATTGCTGCCTTCAAACAGAATGAGTCTGTTTCAGTAAATTTAGCTCTCGGTTCAGAAGCATGTAATGAGATGATGTTTTATGTGCTTGATCTAAAAATTTAACCATTTTAATTTTGGGTCCGGGTCATTTCCGCAGAATTGTCTTGGTCCAAAGCTTGAAAGATTGGTTCGGTGTAATTTAAGCTCTATATGTAGCATAAAATAAATTCCCTCTTTCCATTGCGTTAACAGTAATGTAGTGGACGCCAATGAGACAAGGCATTACTGAGAGTTTTCTTTCAATAAAGTGCTTCGTATTTAATTTGCTTGTTTTTGCAAATAATTACATTTTGTGGTACTTGATGCTGTCAAGTCAAGACTAGTGGATCATTTATTATCAATTTACTATTAAATGACGTATTTAGAAATCACTCGGTTGCATTGGGGGCCAAAAAGGCCAAATGAGTAGCTACATTCTTAAAAATAAAGGTTTTTCACAAAAGTTTCTTCACAGTGATGCCACAAAGAACCATTTAGTCAAAGGTTCTTTAAAGAGCCATCTCTTTCTTAATGTTTTATAATCTAAAGAACTTTTTTTTTTGCCAGAAATAACCTTTTGTGAAACAGAAAGGTTCTTCAGCTGTTAAAGGTTCTTTTTGGAACCATTTAGACAAAAAGGTTCTTCTATGGCATCTTGAAGCACCTTTATTTTAAAGAGTGTAGTCTATTGGGATTTCCCACAGTGCTCCTGATAACCGATCTGAACCAAGGGGCATGCAACAATATGTGGATCTTGATTTTATGAATTTAAAAGGAAATGTACCAAAACAGGAGTATTTTATGATGCAGGTTGATCTTTTCATCTGTGAAATTAAGAGGACACAATATATAAATTAGGGTTAGGGTTCAAAACTATGACAGATAAATGCATAATTATGAGATATAACATGAGAATTGTGTGCTATAAACTTCTGAGAAAAAGTCTAAATTGCAAATAACTTCTGAGAAAAAATTATGAGTGGAAAACTTTGAGCGATTAAATCATAAAGTTAGATGTGTGCGCTGTAAATGTGCAATTCTGAGAAAGTTATTTAAAGAGATATAAACTTGTTATTATGAGGAATTATATTAGAATTATGTGCTAAAAAAAGTGGAAAAAATCTGAATTGTGAGATGTTAACTCAGATTTCCAAGAAGTATGTAAACTTGTAATCATGAGAAATATAAACTCAGAATCATAAGAATTGTGAGATAAAAAATATCTTGAGTTCTGTGGTGGAAACAGGGTGCACTGTGTTTACTGCTCTACCTTTTACGTATGCTTGGCTGAGTGAGCTGTGTGAATATTGAATGTCTATTTCAATGCTCTACTTCCTGTCCTCTTCTCCAGTGGTACATGATTAGCATAGTCCACATCTACAACCGTTGGAGGAATAGTGAGATCCGTTGCTATGTCAACGGCCAGCTGGTTTCCTACGGCGACATGGCATGGCACGTCAACACCAATGATGTAAGTGTTTGTGCAGCTAGCAGCTTTCCCACCTTTTCAGTGCTTTTACATTCTCATTTGTTTCATATGCAGCCACAAGAAGCACATAACCATCTCAGCACTCAGATCTCTGTAGATCAAAGGGATATAGATTAGCCATACACCCTTTTCCCTTAGGCAAATCTTTATAGCATGTTACGTATAGACTAGCTGAAGTAACTCAGAACAAGGTTACCAGAAGATAGGCTCCAGAGGGCCTTTTCTGAAAACTCTCAAGCCATTGAGCTGATACAATGCTTCACTTTAGTTTTTTCTTCTTTGTTTTTTCTTTATCTTTATTATCTCCTCTTCCTCTGTTTCTTCCTGCAGAGTTATGATAAATGTTTCCTGGGCTCTTCAGAGACTGCGGATGCCAACCGTGTGTTCTGTGGGCAGCTCGGAGCTGTTTACATCTTCACTGAGGCGCTGAACCCTGCACAGATCTTTGCTATTCATCAGCTCGGACCGGGGTATAAGGTATAAAACCTGAGATCACTTTTGAGAGAGCAAGGTGCTGTGCAGCTGTGGGATACCCCTCCACCTTTGTTGCTCGACTGTTGCAGTACAAATTAGGCGTTTTGTGTTTGACTGAATACTTGGGGCTTAATGAAACTGCTGAGAACATTCAGATGGATTAGTTCTGAGACAGTTTTTTAACCGAAGTAAAGCTGTGATAAAATAAAACATAAGTATTAGTTTATTTATTTAGTTATAGAAATGTTGCCTTGGCAGTGAACTGAATGTAAGTTTGGGGATGTACCTAAAATTAACTCAAATTTAAATGTAAAAATTATTTTAAGCTAGGTAGAAATATGTAAATATAAAGAATAAATGAAAATAAAATTGGACATTAAATTACACATTAAAATAAAAAATAAAATAAAATGTTATTTAAAATACTTATAAATTCTATTATAGTACCAAAATAATGCTAATAAATAATAGGATGATTCAGAAGAGTTTTGTATTTGCACAAATTGCTGAACATATAATTTAAAAGGCTGCAAAAATATATTAAAGTTTGAAAATTATGGAGCTGTTGCATGCCAGTATTTAATGCAGTATAAAGATGAATATAAATGTAATACTTTGACTTTAACGCATTGCGTTCTGGTACTGCTTTACCTGCAAAGGGCACATGCGGGTCCGATTTCAGAATTAAAAAGTCCTGTGCCATAATTAATTTAAAATACATTTATTTAATACTAATACATAAAATCCATTAAAATATTTATTGTCATTTTACTTAAAATAGCTTTATAAAATTCTAATGAAACTTTATTTGGTGTATTTCTTTATTGCACATTGAACATTTCTTAATAGTAGGCTTGAAATTAGTTGTAGTAGTCAAGATTGTATCTTTAATTGCAAAATATTTCAAATGTAGCTGAAGTGTACTTGGAATAGTTCCACTTTAGCACAGTCAAATATCGTTAGTTGGACTTGTACCTGTACTTTCACACAATTAAAAGGCATTAAGCCCCAAATGAGTCCAATTTAAGCCTTCCAGTTTAGTATACCAAACGAATAATTTCAGGCCAGGGTATATTTATTAAGCTCATAAATATGTAAAATAAATACATTTATTTATTAGCACATTTTATTTTTTTTCCCCCACTAGGATACATTTCAAGTCATTTCTATTTATTCTTATGTTTCTGTTTCTTTGACTAGAAATTATTCTTTGTGAAAGTAGTCTATTGCCAAATGTTTAGAAAAGCTGTTATGAGTGTGAACTAGAGCTCACAGGTTGATTGATTAAAAGCTGTACACGCTGGAAGTTGTGTTTCTTCTGTGAGTAGTTCAGTGAACGGTTCATGCAAGGCCTTCCTGGAAACATGGGCTGTGCTGAAGTACTTTCTCATTAGACCGACTCTACGTTTCCCTGACAGATCTGTTAATAACACCTGATGTTCTCTCTTCTCTTTTTCTCGTTCATTAACCGGACTCTCACCTCTCAGACAGGCTTGTCTCTCGGGTCTGTACACACGTGGGAGCTGATAGCTGCTTCTGCTTCATGTGGCTGAAGTGTTTATGCCAAAGCAGCACTTGACATAGATGAACCCTTAAAAAAATCCCTTCTCAGTACAGAAACGACGAGGAGATGATAAATGAGTGATGTTAATTGCTTGTCTTTCTGGTTGACCAATTAATAGCTGTTTCTGAGAAGAGCACTGAGGGGAAATCCAGGATGTCAGGTTTGATTTCTCACACAGAATTTATTTCCCCAGCTAAGCACGAGACTCTGTAATTTAGGCTGAAGCTCTCAGGAAGCATGCGGACAGGGCTTGTTTACCCAGGTCAGATGATCTGACGATTATAAGCAGCTTTTGTTTACTTGGGTCAGATGATGTTGTTGTACATTACTGCTAAATGGACAGATGATTACACGCGTCTCTCTGTGCTGATCTCGGCATTGTTTTTTGCATCAGGCAGAACACAGCTTATTTAGTCTGCTGCTTTATAAGACTAAGCGAAATATCAAATTTTATACCATGTTCATAAAATTAAGCAATATGATATATACTGCAATGTGCTTTTATTTGGTACATTTTATCTGAGGCCTACAAATTAAGTCGGCTAGTTCATTGATATAATTGTACTTGTACACTTAAGTCACAATACTTTTCATATATAATCTAAATATTTTAGTAAAACATATTTTTATAGTTGCTTAATAATATTTATTTGATTTCATTTTCATTTTTAAATGAAGGAATAATATTAGGTAAATAAAAATAATATTTAGACTGATGTTGTGTATTGTTGTATTGGTTCATACTGTATACTGTAAATGAAAGAAAAATATTGATTCATTTTAAACAGTTAATTTTCAGTGAATCCATTTAAAATGTAATTTAACCACATAAGTCCCTGTGAAACATATATAATATATTAAAATAATTAAATAGAAATAGAAATATTTTGTTTGGTTAATCTTAAGGTAAATAATAATAATATTAATGCAAATTGTAATTTTATAAATAAGTAACCAAATATTATTCTTTCTTGTGCTTTATGTTCTTTAATAAAAAATAAAAAAATGATTTAACTGTATTTTACTTTTACATTAAAACATGAATTTTATTTTTATTTTATTTATTTAACGATTTTAATTTAATAGTGTTTGTTTAAAATGTAGCCAAAAATATTCAAATAAAACAGCTAAATATTTAGATATTTTTAAAATATTTAATTTTAAAAAGATATTAAGAACCTGTTTCATGCAACCAGGTTGAGTTCATTAAGCAGTGTTTAGTGTCAAGTTATACCAGGATAACAGAGACAGAAAGTCTCTACACTAAATCTGAGAATTAAAAAAGAAAGCATGTCATACTCTCCCTCTCTGTGTCTCTATCCTTTCTCTCTCTTGGCAAAGAGAGTTAACTGCATCTGGATTATTGAGGGATTTTTAATTATTAATCCTTGTACCCATGCGGCTAAAAGTTCCTCTGCGCCTGATTGCAGCTCACTCCAACTATAGAAGAAAAATCAAGAGAGCGGGGAGTGTGGATTATTCATGGGCTCTGTGTGTGTGACGCTCTGATGCTCTATCATGAAGATGACCTGATGTATGCATTTACATTATTGATATAAAACTTAATGTGTATTTTTAATGCAAGCATCTTTTTACAGGTCACTGGTTTATTTTTTATTAAGATGTCTGTGTAGCATCAGCTGTTCCTCCTGATGTAACTATATTGAAAACATGCAAATGAAGTCATGTGATTCACATTTAGCCAACACAGGGCCCAGATCAAGGGTGCAAAACATTTTTTAATTAAAAAAAAAATATATATATATATATACATTTATTTGATTAAATCACACTAAAATGATATAATTTTTATTGTAAAATATTATTTGAATTTTTAAAATGAACTTTTTACTATTGTAACATATTTTCAAATGTAATGTATTGCTGTAAAGGCAAAACTGAATTTTCAGCATCCTTACGTTTTCAGTGTCATTCGATCCTTCAGAATTCATTCTAATATGCTTATTTTGATATTATAAATGTCTTTATTGTCACTTTGGATCAATTTAATGCACCCTTGCTGAATAAAATTATTAAAGTATTGGGAATAAAATAAACTATGCAATGCAACATGTAGCAAGAAAGGTTATAGACACTGGAAGTAATATGTACTATTGTTACATAAACTCATTGCATGTTGAGTCTAACCTCTTGTGTATGCAACAGTGTGCATTATGCAAAGATGAAATTTCAAGCAGTAGTATGCTACACTGTTGTCACATGACCTCAGTAGATTGCAAGAACACCATCTTGCATTGTCATTTTAATTTATAATGTTGAAATAAAACATTTTGGGGGGAGTTTGATGAAATAATGGGTCAGGGATGATAGGAATTATTGATCGTTCACTCTTAAGAAAAAGTCAAGGGAAGTACAGTGTATTGCGTTCATACAAAATGACATGCTGAGCTGATTATTATATGCATCCAACACAATATATCGAGAGATTTGAGTCCAGTATGTATGTGTGCTTCTATATCTGCTGCTCATTTGTGTCCTTATCTGTCAGTTTATCTGTGAAAGTCTGGATGTGAGTGTGTGTTCCTGCTGCAGCCGGTTGATGTGGTCTCCATACCAGAGGAAGTCCAGATGTCTGGTCAGCATGTGACAGCCAACAAGCTGCTCTCTGGCTGTGCGTTGCTGTGGTAATTAGCATGTGAGGTATGGGGCACTTGGCATTGTCGCAAAGAGAGCCGTCTGGACCGACGACTTTCTGTGTGCACATGTGTTTGTAAGTTACATAAATCATTAGAGTGTATGAAGGCTCTTCTTATTTCCAGTGCTGTTTGTCTCTGTCGCTGCAGCTGTCCTCTCATGGGATTGCGAGGAGCAAAAGAGAGAGACACAGCAAGGAAAAAGTGTGCTAGCTTTGCAGCATGGGCTATCAGCCATAGGGTGTGTCGAAGCGGTGACCCGGTTTCCAGACAGCTGCTTGAGTTAGCCGGTGCTCCTGTGCCCTGAATGATGGAGATGATGAATGCAATGTGAACATGCCAGAACATTGGGCCAGATTACATATTGTGCTCATGCTGAATGACTGCGTGATCATAATGCGCTCTTTCTCCTTGTGTGTAGCGCTTGAGAACTACACTTTTCATGCAAATTTGATGCAGCTGATGAAGTTAGGCGAATGTAATAAAACGTCTTTTTTGGATTCTCAGTGGTTAAAAATAGAGTTGAGTCATGTTTGGTGGATTTGATGGTCATAAAACAACTGGCGAGATACAGTCAGTTGACTACTGTATATTAATAAACAGTTTGTATATTTAATGTGTGCTTAGTTTTTGTTTCTATATATTATCTAAAGATATATACTTATTCATTAAATCTGAATTAAATCATGTTTTATGCTTTAATTAGTATGCTTACAGCATACAGGGTTGTCATATTATATTGATATTAATTATTGGTGTTAGTGCTGATAACTTAGTGGTTAGTGGTCCTTTTCCAATCTCATCACAACTCTCCTGCCCACACTTTCCTGTCATCCTTTATTGTCAGTTCCAAAAGCAATGGCTAAAGAAATTATAATAGTATTGATTATTACTAGACCCCCCTCTTTCATCATGAGCAAAAAAAGTTGTATTTTAGAAAAATAATTTTAAATAATCTTATATTTTAAGAAACTTCAGGAAAATATTTATTTATTGTGTTTTAATTTACTTTAATTGTTGTTATTTATTTATCTATTTATATATTATCTATTTATCCTAATCTGGGGCCTGTTCCATAAACCAAGATTAGAGTATAAGCCAGGCTTAATTCAGTTAGTCTGATTTATTGGCAGTTCATTTGTATTAAAATAAGTCAGACTATCTTATGTTTTTAAGATATGTTATGTTTTTATGTTATGTTTTTATGTTTTTATTTTTGTATGTTTTTCTTTGTTATTATGCTTTAATTATTGGGTTCATTGATTTAACCTTTAGACTCTGCATGATAAAACGTTTTAATGGAAGGCTATATGTTCCTATTTAGTGAGCAAGGTGTGTTAGTTGTGTTTATTTTGGTCTGGAGTGCGGGTGTGAGGCATTGTGTGTGAATAGAGTCTGGTAGATAAGTTTTGATGCTGCGTTCAGTGCCAGTCAGTGTGTTGCTAAGTAGACACATTGGCAGCAGGCCGGAGGAAACTGCAGTGAATCACAGTGCCAGTGCAAGGGCTTATTTGCATTGTACTGGTTTTTTTTTTGAAGACTTGCTCAGTAAGTGTGACTGTGTTCATGCTTCTCTCATGTCTTTTCAGTTCAGAAGTGCTGCTGTAGACTCATGAGGCAGTCAGATGCTGAAGATTTTGAAGATGTGCATACCAATATATTACACACAATATTCAAGCCTGCATGCTTCTATAATTACGATGTAATTTAAATAATGAATAAATAGTGAATAAAATCTAATTGTAGGGGTCTACAATTTTCAGCATAGGTGCATTTCCACTGTGAGACAGAATCTAAAAAGAAAAATCCAGAAATCACATTGTATGATTTTTTTAACAATTTATTTGGGAATTACTGTGTCAAATGAGTATTTGATCACTTGCTTATCAGCCAGATTTCTGACCCTCAAAGACCTGTTATATTGCTTTTAAACAGTCCAGCTACACTCTGCTGATTTTTTTAAATATGACGCCTCCTCTCCCGGAGCCTTATGGGATAGGAAAGTGTCCATGGTATGCTTGCTACAGGCAGCCGGAAGTAGTAGGTCATCCGAGTACTTCTCGCCTACTGAATTTCGACTGCTACGAATTCGGACATACTACTCGCCTCGCATGCTGTTTTTCGCCTACT
>JAUCNO010001512.1:203888-219561 GCA_032353835.1 Enteromius viviparus
GAGGTCAAAATTTACTAGTATTCCTATCTTTGTGGGGACAATTGGTCCCCACGAGGATATAAAAACCTGTACACACAGTTGTGTGTATTTCATGTCCTACACCCTTCATTAGAAAAATGATGCTCTATTTGCATTTGACACATTGACTTCCTTTGAAACGTAATAACAAAATCAAATAATCTGTGAAGCACTTCAAAGCCAGTATCCCTAATTATCTCTCAGAGGAAGGTTTACTAACACCTTCTGTACTTTATTTACATTCATATGTCATTATGTGTGAACATATATTCTATTGTCCTTTAAAGGTAATCAAGAATAGTTTTACACTTAAAAGTATTTAAATGCAATTATCTTGTTGCTTTTGGGGTGTGAGATTGAGCTATTGTCAGCATTCTATTCTTGTTTACATAGTCAGGTGTTATCACACAAGCTTTCAAAGAAAGACAGTCATCTAGTTACCATCCCACCATGCCTTCCAGTCAGATCTAATTAAACGGAGTAAATTCCTGACCAGCTATGCGTCTCATTTTTACTCTGCATATCAATGACTCCACTAGAGAGTTTAGTATTGTCTCTACCTTGGATATTTGTGTGATGCCTTTGTTTTTAAATATATGGAAAATAATCAAAGATTTTATTTGAAGGTCCAGGATGACAAGAAGAGTAAATCGGGAAGGTCACTGAATGAAGACAGCAGAGATGAACATGGCGATAAAAAGAAAAGCCTTTTCTTCTCCTGGTCCAGAAATAGAAGTTTTGGAAAAGGATCAAAGAAGAAGGATCTTCCGGACTACAGTGAGTGGGGAGCTTCAGTACTGATTCTGTACTGATAATTCCTTTTGTTTTTTTACATTGATTGTTCACTTATGATGTTCATGAACTTTTTTAAAAAATACTTTTTTATGTCTGGAGTTTTGTTTCTATACTTCTAATAACCTTGAACTCCCTCAATTTTTCAGTTTTTCATTTACAAATGGTGTTTGTCTTTCATCACAGGCTTTACAGGCAGTAACGGACGGAGAGAATCACAGGGCTCCTTGTCTTCTGGTGCGAGTTTGGAACTTGCCACCTCTGGTTCTGGAAAAAATGAGGTGGGTCAAGACCATATGATTATTAGTAATTAGTAAGGTAGTTGTTAAATGTAGCTTTTGAGTAGGATTAGGGATGTAAGTCATGCAGAATATATGCTTTATACATACTACTAAACAGCCAATATGTTAACTAATAGTGAGAATTGGTCCCTATACTGAAGGTTTACACAATGTGATGTATTTTTATTTAAGAAATGTATCTCCAATTTAATATAGCTCTCTATAATTTGTGAATCCTTTATTTATTTGCGTTGCTAATTATTTTACAATCTTCTGTCATACAGGGTGAGACGTCACGTAACTCCATGGCATTTTCTGAGCGTGCCATGCGTCACTGTAACATTAACCTTCCCGATGGCTCATGCTGCTCAGTACCCATCAGGCCTGGCGTCTCCATCAGAGAGGTGCTCTTAGGCTTGTGTGAGAAGCTTGCTATTAATCTGGCTGCTGTGGATCTGTTCCTAGTAGGAGGAGAAAAGGTAACATCCCAATCATAGTGTGGTTTAGATACTGTATGTGTACAACCAGTAATAAAGGTACATTTACTTTTGCATTTAATTTGGTCTTGTCTGCCTTGAAAGGTTACAGAGTGGTTTCAGGTTGTGTGTGTGTGTTTGTGCAGAGTGCTGCTCTTACATGTGTGTGTGTGTGCACATCTACATCATTTGATAAAGCAGTGCTGTGATGGACTATAATAACATGTACTGTCCTTGTGTACAGCCTTTAGTGTTGGACCAGGACTGCATGACACTGTGCTCTAGAGATCTTCGGCTGGAGAAACGTACGCTATTCCGGTACACACCTGTTTATCTGTTTTTATCTCTATCTATCCATACATTCACCTATAATTTTTTGTCATGTATTCATCTTTTTTAATATACTATTTTAACCACAACTGAAGTCATTCATTATCAAAAGGATCGAATTTTGTTGTTTATTTTCCTTAACTTCTCTATCTTTTCACATCTCTCCCTTCATCTAGACTGGATCTGGTGCCCATAAACCGTTCTGTTGGGCTTAAAGCAAAACCCACTAAGCCAGTTACAGAAGTGCTGAGGCCAGTGGTGGCCAAATATGGCCTCAACTTAGGAGACCTGGTGGCCAGAATAGTGAGTCAAACATATTCATATAAAGAGAGAGGTTGATGTGGGTAAAGTAGTATCTAATATCTTAAATGTGTCTAGTTTATTGCCCATATTAGCATGTATCTTAGATCTTAGCATGCACACTATTTCATTTTAGAATTCCCACCAAAAACATGATGACGATGTGTTTGTGGGTTAAGAATCATGTTGGGCTATCAAATTTCACATTATTGCATTAATTACAGTAAAGTTTCCAGCATTTTACCTGTTTAGCTGGTTTGGTTTTGTAGCACATTGGTATTATGGAGATGGAGGAATATGGGCTTCTGTACCATAAAATATTAAATATATGCATTTAGTGATTTTATGAAATGGTTATTAATTGCATATGATGTTCTGTGTGGTTAGAGTGGAGAGAAAGAGCCGCTGGATCTTGGGCTTCCTATATCTAATCTTGATGGACTAAGGGTGGTCCTGGAAGCAGGAGACCACGTTCCAGGAAAAGGCAAGATGCACACACACATAAAGGACAGACATCATTTAAATCATATGATTTCTTTGATTTCACCCACTGTGAAACAATAGCATGGAAATCAGGAGCAGTATTTTAGACTAAATGCATGTTTACTGCTGTTACATTAAAATGTTAGAATTACTCTTGAAATATGGTTAAAAGTATACTGACAAGCATTTATGATAAACTAAAACATGCATTTATACTTCATATCTTGTATTTGTATATATATGTAACATATGTACACATTTGTAATGATGAAGGTGCTATTGTGCACATTAAAAATGCATTGATTTTGATCGAAACACTATAGAAAAAATTCGAATGAAGTTCATATGCTTTAGTATGCTAGTTATCACATCAAAGTGCATTTCGCATTATGAAAGTAAAATGGGTCACGGATGCCTTGTTGACTTGAACTTAATTGATTGCTCTTAAACAGAATGAGTTAACTCTCTCCCTCTCTATACAGACAAACAAAAGCTGGTCACATCTAAAAGTCACGGTCCACCTCTGTCTACACGAAGCCAGTCTGCCACAGTAAGACCTCGATCTCAAAGATCATACATTTTCATCTCCTTCTCTCTTTCTTTCTTTGTGTTTTTTGGCCTGTGTGTGGGGAGTCTGTGCATGGCTGGCTCCTCTGTTCTTTTCTTCGGTCTGAAGGCTGCGTGTATCTGTGCATTTCTGGGCCTGTGGATGATCTAACCCTACTTCTCGGATCACAGCAACCCCAACTCTTTACCACTTCCTTTCCTTCAACACACCACAACGTTGTGAGGGGATAGCAAACTCTGTCCACCAAGAGTTCCTTGGGGTCAGATTTTCTAGTCAACATAGTTACTGATAGCTGTGTGTTATGTTGAGAGAAATGGTGGAAAAACAAGAAAGTGGAGCATGGCTGTAGATGGATGTTGGGTCTTGTGGTGGCATGCTGTGCTGGTGGTGGTTTTTCTGCAGTGACGTGCTGTGCTAAATGGAGGTTGACTGCACAAGTAGAATGAGTATGTACACTAGTTTTAGTGATAGTGACTAGAGGCCCACCCATACCCCCATGAGGCCCCTGTAGTTTTAGCCCAGCGCCCCAGAGAAAGCCTTGTAGAAAGGGCGCTTCTCATCCACGCACCCTTAATGTGCCCCATTCTCATTGTCGCTACCCAGGGGGAGGACAAAGCGGCAGGAAAGGCTTCGGCTGTGAAAACCAGGGCCCAGGTGGAAAAGCACAAACAGAAAAAACTTAATATAGATGAAGCTGAAGGTAAAAAAAACAATTCCCCTTTCACTTTCTAGAATAATCTCTCTCTCTCTCCTAGTTAAGCGCTAGTTGTTCTTGGCTATCTCTTATGCTAACAGTCTCTGTAGCAACACTGGCTGACATATCTAATGCTAACACAAGCACACTTTGAACTGGCAGCCGCAGTTATCTATTGCTGATGTCCTTTCTAACATGTGAAATGTACAAATAAAACGGTTTAAAATTGTGTCTGTTGTTCAACCAGAATTCTTCGAGCTCATATCCAAAGCACAGAGCAACAGAGCTGACGACCAGCGGGGTTTGCTGAACAAATCCGACCTCGTCCTTCCAGACTTCCTGCGCCTCGACACGGAAGCAGATGGCAACCACCTCAGCTCCACCCCTGTCTCTTACAAGACCCGGCCCCGATCCAAGGAGAACGGCTCCGCGCTCAGTGCTAGCCACCAAACGCAGAGCTTAGATTCAGCGGTGGAAGGCAAAGTGCCTAGACGTGCCCTGATGCCTCCCAATAGTGCTCTCAGAAACACAAAAGGCCGGAATCCACTGCCGTTTAGTTCCTCACTATCCCCAGTGCCCCATTTGCAAAAAGGGGGCTCGTCCGGGATGACAGACTGGAGGAGCGATGGAGGGGTGCAGGCACTGGAGGAAGAGGAGAGCGGCACGGACCTGACATATGTCGCTGAAGGCGACATCACAAGCCCTAACAGCTCTCTCCTTCACCAGTCCCCCGTGCCTTTCCCTCCCTCCCCAGACCGACTGCACCTCCTGAGGGAGGACCCTTACCAGGACAGCTGGGCTCAATCAGGTACCTCTCCTGTGTGAACAAACTACGCTCGCATGTGTTATCCTCACCTCTCTCTGGTCCCTCCTGAAGATGTGTGTGATTTCTGAGTGCTGTGGATTTGCTGTGTTCCTCATCGTAAACCCTGTGCCAAGCCCTGGCAAAACTGCCTCCTTCCCATGTACATTTGACACCCTTTAAGCACTTTAATGAAGAATCGGAAAAGAGACTTCTACCTACAATGCATTCGACAGTTCCCCTGAAAGTATTTTAAAATAGCTACCCACACACAATCTTGACAATCATTAACCTTCACAGTTTTTTTTCCACTCAGAGAAACAATATAGTTATTGTAGCCAGTCAAACTCATTTGAGGTCAATAGTGAACATAATAGTGAAGTGATCTTGCTCATCTTCTGCATATCTCTGCCCCGTGGCTGATCACATGATGGCCTTAACAGGAGCCGCAAATGACTGAACTAAACATGTGATTATTCTTTGACGCTAAATAAAAACTAAATAGCAGACGTTGAGTGTTTGAAGTGACAAACACCCTCGTTTATGCAAGAATTTACTGGTCTGTTCAAATGATGTGAATACACAAATGGATTAAAACATGAACAAGCACAATCCGTTTTAGTACAACAGAGGACTCGCCTTACCTCTCTTTGGTTACCAGTAGCGTGCCTTCCATGAACCTGTCCATAAAACCTAAATATTGACAAAGAGTCTTTAGTTACTCCTCACGACCTCACATTTCTATATTTGAATCTTAAATTGAGACCTCAGAGCTTATTTTATTTTCATTCCTCCATTGTAGTTTTACGAAAATAAAATTCAACAATGTGTAGCTACGCAGATCATTTCCTGTTTATCACCATGACATCACTTCCATGTTTTTTTAAGCTACAGTATCATATGTTACATATGTAATTGTGTAATATAATCCTAAGAAAGGATTAATTTATCCCTTACGAAACGTCAGTATATCTTCTTGAATGATAAAATACTAAATGTGTACATAGTTTCTGTTACAGCTGTGTGATTTATTGCTATGTTCAGTTGCCAACATCGTTGAATTGTTCTCCATTCAGTTCCTTCTGACACTGAAATCATTTTCAGTTTTCTGTAGCAGTCTTTTTTGTAGACGACCAATATCTCTACTCGGATTGATATTTCCATAAACCTGTAAATAGAGTTAAATAAATGTGAGATCTTTCTCCCTTTCTCTCATTGTTTGTGTCTTGTTACGATCTCTTTCCAATACCTGTTTTCAATTTCTATTTCTATTACCTAGGCCTGAAACATACTCTATGTACGTAAACACACATGCTTCCAACTACGCAATTAACAAGTTTGTTCATTGGTTGTTTGTTGCATTCTCAGTCTTACCACTAGGGTTGCTATAAATGTTATCCGTTGTCTGCTTCTGCAGTTAGTAGTTGGTCTACTACTGTTATGGTCCATCAACCACTTAAAGAGAATCTTTCTAAGCAAGCTGAATTGTAAACATTTTTAATGCTAAAAGACAATTGTAAACTATTATAATTTACTTTAAAGTAACCTCTGCAATTGAAATGTGATGACCAAGCGTTGTTTAAGTATGCTTGTGAGAGCATGTTTCTGGCTTTAGGGTTATGACATTGTTACATATGCACTTTAAAGAACAAGACTTGTGAAATTAGTGCATAACACTTTCTGGCATGTTGTGGTGTTGTTGTATTTATATGAAATATTAACTCTTAACTCCAAACGAGTAAATCTTTGTTATTTTCTCTTGAAAAAGTAATCTTGACTTAGAGTTGTGAAACCAAAATGATCAGTAAAATGTTAATTAAATCATTATTTTTATACATTATCACAAAGACGCATTTGTCAAAATACAAAATTGTATAAATAGCATTTATATAATCAATAATAGAAATTGTAATATTCTATAGGAAGAGTTTATTTGCAAAGAGTTTTTTTTTAAATCATGTTTATTGCACTTTTTGTGCAACACGTTTTATGTACCTTACTGCACGTTTCGCCACAGTTTCACAGAGAAATGTCCACTGAGTGGCACTAAAACACAGGTTTATCTGGCATATTTTTATTATGTTGCTTCAGGTACGTATTGCCACGGTTCAGAATTCAAATATCTGGTGACAAAAGCTAATGCTCTACCATGTTGAAAATATGCTCTACACCAAACCCAACCCTAAACATATCTGATAGTGTTAGCAAATGCAAAACTAATATAAACAGACATTTGTTGAGACAATCATGTAATTTCAACTGACTTTTATGCAGATTTGATCTGTTTTGTCAAACCGTAGTTACACAGGATTTAAACCGGATCTCATCAGTTCTTAAGTATGTCTTAAGCTACCGAACAAACCTACCGTCTATGAAAAGCCATAGATTAACATTTAAAAGCATTAGTTTTCAATAAATGCTGTGTCCTCTTGGAAAGCATGAAATACTTTCAACAGTATAAAAAAATATCTTCACAACCCCACACATTAAGACAGCAACAATACGACTAAAAACTACCACATTTGTCAGAGTTCAAGAAAAGACAGAAGTTCTCAGATAAGACATTTTATCACTTCCTTTTCCTGTTATTAAATAAAGAATACAAGGTATACCTAAAGCATGAACGGCACAGCTGATCACACGATGAAACATTCTGCTCTCAGAAGCATTTTTTAATAACTCCTTCACATTCCCCTCACCCCACTTCCCCCGCCGTCTGTTGTGTGCTGTTTGAGGGAGGCTGTTCTCAGTACATTAGCTATGCACAGAGGCCTAGTTAAAGTGAATGGCTGGTTAGGCAGGCTTTGTGCTGTTTGGATGCCGGTACTGGGCTCAGACAAAACCAGCCTCTGTTTCCCTTCAGTGCTCCCTCACTTATCCTCCACCGGAGGAAGTGTCCTAATTCTGCATTGTCTCCCCCTGTACTTTTTCACGCTCCAAAAGAAGGGAAACCCTCCATAGGCAGAAATCAAAATGCTGTCGTAATTTGACCATGAAGCCAAATTGTTGCACGGTTTATCCTCTGACGCGCTTGTTCTGTGTATTTGAATCTCTTTATACATTTTTTCACACGAGCACTGCTTTACACTTTGTTTGTTGTCAATGCATTACTGTCAGCAAAGACTGTTTGTTCTCCTTTGTCAGGTTATGGGAAGTACAAAAGTGCGACAGGTTTTTCAGGCACATTTTCTACTATGGACTTGAATAAATGGAATGATTGAGAACTAGACGTTCTGCCAGAGTGACTGAGTGATAAATCTGTTTTGCCCTGACAATGTATTGACAGGTCCTGATGACTCATTTTTTGAAAGACAGACTGGATGTAAAAGGAGCTATTTATAGACCAATAAAAATGAATTGAGTTTCCTGATGTATGCAACATAATAATTATGATAGTTATGAGTAAGACATTAATTGTAAGAACACATCTTCCCATTTTATGAAGCCACATTGCTTCCAATATCTTTTAAATGAAGGACATTTATTTTCTAGACTAGTTAAAACACACAAGGGGAATGGGTTTAGTTCTTTAAAAGATAGATATTCAGTGTTTAAACGGATAAATTAGCACATTTAATCAGATGTATTTTTTGCTCTTGCAGTAGTATCACTAGTATATAGTAGTATGAACATTTGGATCATAGAAGTTCATCAAAGTTGTCCTAAAACAAAAATAGGTATTGTTTTGGGTTTTTGGACAACTTTGATGAAAGGTTATGATCCACTTCAAACGCTGACTACAATATAACTGAGCTGAAAACTCGGCGTAGTACAGGCCGAGACTTGATGAATAGTTGGTTTAGATGAATTGTCCATGCGATTCAATCACACTGTTCAACACTTTGAGAGATTCCCTGCATTCCAGTCTGCATACTATTCTAAATAGTAGGCTTATAAAAATTACAAATATCACATAGAATTTAGATGTATAGTATGCACTTTGGGACGCAGGGAGAGAGAGCGTTTAGAGTGAACCAGTTCAATAGTATGAATCGACTTTCCTGCGCTGAAGACGAGAGAGAGCATTAAAGCTGAGCTGAGACATTAAAAACAGCAAAGAAGCATTTGCTCGCTCTAACTTCTTACCGGAAGAACTACTATTTTAAATAGCATAGCTGCTGAAAAACTATTACTTGCGTCACTATTTTTAATTATTTATTTAACAACTAATGCTTTTAACTAAATCCTTTATAAATTTAGGAATGCTTGGAAGAGCCAATGCTATGGAATTTACTGCATTTCACGTTCAAATGACTAATAATCCCATCAGTACGGTGGCCTCGAGAGCTCAACGTGCTGCAATGTAACAAAACATGCAAACTGCTACCAAACACAGAAACGTGCTGCAAACAGTACGGACTCATCTGGGACCTGATTATTGCTGCCTTCGAAATCGCATACTTCCCTACTATACAGTACGCGAAAAACAGTATGCGAGGCAAGTAGTTTGACGGAATTCATAGTATTCGAAATTCAGTAGGGGAGAAGTACTGGGATGACCTACTGCTTCTGCCCGAATTCTGTA
Organism: Enteromius viviparus; assembly: GCA_032353835.1. Taxonomy (NCBI): domain Eukaryota; kingdom Metazoa; phylum Chordata; class Actinopteri; order Cypriniformes; family Cyprinidae; genus Enteromius; species Enteromius viviparus. The sequence continues at coordinate 213,158 of JAUCNO010001512.1, forward strand.
GTATGCATAGAATGGACACTTTCCTATCTCATAAGGGAGAGGAGGCGTCATATTCGAAACATTTCAAGTGTAAGTACCTAAGGAAAAACATTTTGTTTATTGTGATTAAATTGCACTTGTTTAACACAATTTTAATTAAACAGATGACTTTTTGAAAGTTAAAATTTTCGCACTGTTGTGACGACGCATGACAACATCAATATGGCGGATGTAGTACGAATTACACACTTAACTGTGAAACATTATTTTAATGCTAAGTTAGCTAGAGTTACTCTCAGATGGGTTTGTCACTTTTTGAGGTCCCCCTGAAACATTTTTCGTTGTGGTCCGTGCTATTTGCAGCACGTTTCTGTGTGCATTGTGAGAATTTGCATTGCCTGTGTTGAAAAAACTGATAAAGATGTTTTCTTAATGTGTTGTTGTTTTTTCTGTTTACATGTGTTTTTTCTGTTTACATGTGTTTTTTTCTGTTTGCATGTGTTTTCTTAAGTTGCAGCACATTGAGCTCTCTCGGCCACCGTACATCTGTGTGCTCATGTCCACTGAACACTCGCAAAGTCCTGAAGGACCCAATAAATCCACAGGTCACGTTCAATTGTTTGTGGTAGGACTTTTGCACCCGAAGAGTTTTAAACATCTGCTTGAACTTCAATAACAGGAAGACTATGTTTTTTTCCCATGAAGATTTAGAAAGCGAATCCGCTTTAAAGTCACCGCTGACGCAAAACCCCATCTATTGTGTTTCTCAGAGGGTTTTCAAACTTGCAGTAATGAACAAATGCATTACAATGTTTGATATGTGCGAGTCTTAGGAGGTTTAAACTGCAAAAACACGGCCAAGACAAATTATGGGACATTTAGCACTCACATCAATGTTAGTAGGGCAACTTGAGTCTGAATGAGTAAGATTCTGAAAAGACACGGTGCTCCATCTAGTGGCCATGGCAGATAAGTGATTATTGAATTATTGCATATAAAAAAACATGCCAGCAATGTGCCAGTAGCTTTTTGTCAACAGAGTCTAGAAACGGAATAGTTAGACTAAAGAGAAATGCATATCTTTGATAATCATTTAATTATAATATGAAGACTTCCTTGAAGACATGATCGTTATTCATTATTATTATAATAGGTCGTACCTCTAGGGAGACTATATACAGGGTTTACAAACGAAATCCTCTTGTTCAGGACAGTAGTTTTATCTGGTGCCACAAGGGGGCAGTGTGTCTGTAACTGTAATCACTTAACAACACAAAGCAGCTCAAATTCAATACACCACGATGTGCACAGCTTCACTCAGTTCTATCTTCATCAGATTCTTTCTCCCCCCCAACACTTTTTCCTCTAGCACATATCTATAACACTTAGTGTGTATTGACAACAATAGCCTTTTCAACTTACTTGTATCAGAGCGACTAATCAAACCACTTGAGAGAATGATTATAAGTATATTAATGAGTTTGGTCAGGGGTCTTTATTGGAGGACATTAGCTGCTTAAAATCAGGCTAACAAGACATAGCCACTCATCTCATCATGTGCTGCAACGTTATAAATTCCAAATCGATTGCATGTCGCTAAGCAACCTGATGATGAGCTATAAATGTGTTTTGTATATCCTGCTAAAAAACTGCTGTGGTTTAAAACTGGTCTGGGAGACTGGTTAATGTATGAGAGCGCAGAAGCCAGAGTCTCAGTCTTAAACCAGTTTTAACTGGTGAAATATACAAGATAAGTACCATATAAATTGCGATTAGAAGAATCAACAGAGCATTGGGAAAAATTAAGGGTTGCTTTTAAGATAAAGGTTATTGTCTGCATTCCCAAAAACATAGATCCAAAACAAGCTTGATTTTGTGCATGAGCATATATATCGCCTTAATTTAGATGGACGGAATAAATATTTGACCAAAATTAATTTTTATATTAAAATTGACAGATAATCAAGTTTTAATACAGCCTGTGTAGCTCAGTAGCTTGATTTGTCAGTACAAGACATTATTCAGTCTTAATTTTGTAAGACAGGAATGTCTGAAACATGACTGCTGCTCTTATTAATCATGTCTAGTGTTGGATGTGCTCGAGTATAAAGATGGATTACACTAGCATGTCTATTCATTAAAATGGTGTAAAAGAGACTAAAGTGCTCACTTTCATAAAAAAAAAACTTCAAGAGTTCTCTGTATTACAAGCACACTACCATTCAGTAAGAAATGGATGCTTTTAATATGCAAGAATTTGATCAAAAGTGAAAGTAAGTTTGTAACACATATCTGTTTCACATAAAAGCTGTTCTTTTTTTACTTTCTACTCACATAAATAATCGTGCATATCATGGTTACATATTAAAACAGTTTTTAGCACTGATAATAATAAAATTATTCTTGAAAAGCAAATCAGCGTATATAAAGGCACAAAAGCTATCGCTAGGGCAGCACATTTTCAAAAGGTACATGTTTGTATACCTAAAGCGTATATTTTGATACCTTAAAGGTACATATTAAAATTTAAAATGTACATATTAGAACCTAATAAGTGTACCTTTTGAGAAGGTACCGTCCCAGTGACAGCTTTTTGTACCCTTGCTTCTGAGAGTGTAGAATGATTTCTGAAAGATCATGTGACACTGACATAATGATGATGAAAATGCAGCTTTGGATGACAGGAATAAATTATCTAAAAAATCTATTTAAATAGAAAAGAGTGGTAAAAGTAATTTGAGTAGTTTTGTTCAAATAAATGCATCCTTAGTGACATTCAGCTTAGATGATTCTGTCAATGCAAACACATGGAATAAAGAAATACATGGATGTGGAGTAGAAATGACAAAGAAAACACCTTAAAGCTAGCCCATATGACTCCACATGACAATGTTTGAAAATGTTTCTGTCCCACCCCCTCCATCAGAGGCTTTTTATTTTTGGAATTAGAATAACTTCTAAGAATTCTCTAATAAACAACAAGGTTATTTGCAACATATTTTTCAATAGCAATTTGTAATTATTCTCATGTTTTCCCATTTTTGTCTACCAAACAAGGCAAAATAAAAGCATACTGTCTGCCGCAGCTATAAAATGTCATTGAAAAAGGCACGTCAATAATACTATCTGTCTGGTCAAAAGACATGGAAGTCACAACTCATTAATGTCAGATCTGCCGGATCAGATTATTTGTGATGAATAAATAAGAATGAAAAAAGTCTACATTGAACATGTCATTGCAAAAACAGTGCTCTATCACTTAATATCTTAATTTTTGCTTCTCTCCCTTTTTGACTATACCTTCTTAGTGAAAAATGGAAGACGTCAGAGAGAGAGGAGAAGTGTTTCCAAATATTCCCACAAGAGGGCACCCTCCGCTCCACCTCCCGCTCCTCCACCTCCCCCACCCAGGGTCAAAGAGGGCAGCAAGCGGGCTCCTCTCCATGTGCGAGGTGCTCTTGATGTTGATGGGATCCGATGTGATGACCTTGGTGGTCGGAATGGAGAACTTGGAGACCTGGAGAGGGTAGTTGGTGACCTGAAAACCAGCAAAGGAAGAATGAGGACAGGTGTTTACCAGACCTCAGACCGAGCAGAGCTACTTTCTGTGAAAAAACGATCTGATCCAACTGCAAAAACAGCAATTAAACCTTCAGTTAAAACTGCAAGCAAGAAGAACAACCACAGCAAGAACAATGCCACTTTTGTCTGATTTAGACAATAAAGAGTCTGAGCTTGGTAACAATTAAAATTCTGCCGAAAACATTGGTTCAGGACTGTCACCTGCAACAGTTTTAATAACTTCTGACAGCTTGTAGTGGATTTTCAAGTTTGTTTTTGCTGTCATACTGGGCTGCTATAATGTGCTTATACAGCACATTAACCTCTATAAATATGACCTGTGAGGAGCTATTTGGGACTGAGCTGGACTAGCACGCTGTGGATTGCTATCTATTTTAGTTACGAACATTAATGTCAGGTTCAGTGTAACATCACTCATAATAAAGCATAACAAGGTGTCATACTACTAATACTTGTCTCTTGCTTGATGTTTCCTCCTTGTTCTTCTGCCAGTGAAGTCTTCCATGCTGCTGTCTCATTGGACAAGGTAAGGTTTTCTTGCATCTCTAAAGTTCACACACGTAATTTTAATGGGTACCGTTCAGCGCTGAAAACGGCTCATTGACCTGAGGATGTGAAGGCACTGCTTTCTGCCAAGACGGATTTCAGGGATAATTGCAAAGAGGAAGGAGATACTGAAAGGGAAAGGCAGACGGAAAAAAAAGATCAATACAAAATGCCGCAGGTATTCTAAGGACATGCAGTGTTTTCATTTGCTAAACCACAAGCTAATGCATTGACGATTCCTGCACGCCGACACAGCAACTGTCTTGAATAAATATTAATGATTTTTCGTCCCTGGTTAGTGATTTGAATCTTTTAATGTTTGCTGATTGCATTAGTATCAGTGTTCATTGAGGAATTTAAATTTCATTCATAAAGGAAGATCTTGGTGGTCATGTCTGATTGGCATTGGTTTTCCTTTGTTTGTGGCCACTGTGTCCTTGAGCAAATGCGGATGAAACCCAAGTTGCCTGAGGGATGCTAAACATTGCACTTCTGTCATTTATCCCACCCCTTCCTTCAAGGGCTTTTTTAGGAATTAGAATAACTATGCATTTGTGTCTATCTTTATGACATTGCTTTTATATTACAATTTAATAAACAACAAGGTTATTTGCAACATATTTTTCAAAAGCAATTTGTAACTATTTTCATTTTTGCAGCTAATTTGTATTAATTAGTACAATCTCATTTATATATTTTTGTTCAATCTGTTTGCACCCCATTGATGGTTAGGTTTTAAGGGTCTTAATGAAAAAAAAAAAAAACTTTCCGTAAGAATCACATTGTACATATTCATATAAAATCACCACTGTGTTAAATATTTACTGATTGGAAATTGAGTAACCTATTGTATTAACTCTCAGAGCAACAGATGGTATGGTGACATTCCCAAATGTCCTGTGTGTTTGAACAAATCAGTTGAGCGAATAATTCAATGACTCATTCAAGACATTTCTGTGTCCAAATATGCCTGTTTTACTACCATTTAGAAGCTGAAAACACTATGTGATTAAGTAGCAAATCCAACAAGTATTCATAATCAAAAAACACTAGGTGAAAAGTACCAGGATGATCTACTACTTTGGACACTTTACAATCCCATGAAGCCATGAGAGAGAAGTTGTGTGACAGCATAAATAAAAGATGGTGAATGTAGTTTTTTTGAATTTTATTCATATACACACATTCATACCATGCAGAGAATTTTTAACCGTTGTGAAGTAATTCATTCAAAAGAAGTATCCACTAAGAGAGTATGCTATTTTTAAACTTTCATTTCCTGAATGAATCAGTGTGTTGCACTTTTAAAATTTGTTGTGTGAACGATCCAATGACTCACATAAAACACATTTGTTTAACTTTGAACTTCTGTTTAATGTGTATGTGTATTTAATGTGTATGAGCAAATCAGTTGAGTGAATGATTCAATAACTTACTCATAACAAAATCCAGTATGTACCTAATTTAATAAATGCTGTAAATTATTGTTAATTGTTGCTTATTCTTGTTTAATGATGCATTTAGGAGTGTTGCACAATTTTATTAGCCTGATTATGTCAGACTTCGTACTTCCGCTAAATTTCAGTTGGCTTCTTTACGGTTCCTCTCCAGCTCTCTCTCCTTAGAGCCGCATAATAAAATTGTTGTTTAGGTTAGGGAAATCTAAAACGACTGCGGACATGGAGACATGGGATGCTGTTCGCTCTGTTGTAAAGATTCAGTTTGCCAATTGAAGCCTGAACAAGAAGAGTGTTTGGTTCACATTTTGAATGAAGGTGATGTTGTGGCCCTATTCCTCACAGGTTTTAGGGAAAATTTATGGGAAAATAATTTATCCACTGTTACTGATCAGTAACAGACAGGCCAGTGTCTCCTTTCTTTTCCAGTCCTTGAATATTTCCATGTCATGCTGTAATCTTGCAATTAAGTTGTTGTTTTCGCCGCAAACCTGTGTTTACAGTGGAAGTTTGAGCCGGTGCATAACATAAGTTATAACCAAACATTATGTGATAGGCTTATGGGTACACAAATGATTTTAAACTTCAGACAAGTGTCCCCACTAGGGATGCTCATTTTAACCGTTAAACCGTTAACCGACCGATTTGAAGTTTAACCGGTTAACACAATCAGTTAAACGGTTTAAAAGGTCATTTAATTTATTTATTTATTTCAGTATTTTACCTACTCATAGTCTATATAAAATATAAATATAAATATAAAATTCACACAGCAGCAGAATACAGTTGTTGAGTACAGGGAGTGACAACCGCGTTCTGTAACGGAACTCACCTGGAAAT
>JAUCNO010001512.1:228588-261110 GCA_032353835.1 Enteromius viviparus
GGACGAAAGCGGGAAGCGGGAAGCTGGGAATGAAAAGCTGGGAGCATTTGTAGTGAAGGGGAAATGACTTGATTGGGGCGCGAATGAACAAGGGATGATTAGGAAAAGGGACATCAGGTGTGTACGATTACTCGTTTCAGCGATCCTCTCGAGATTATGTTTAAACATTCATGTATTCGAAAATACTTGTTCAGGCTGTAATACTAGCTTCTTTTTATTGAATACCGCATAGTATATAGCTTACTATTTAAAAAAATAATATGTAAAACAATGCATTGATCAAGTTCAAGTTTAAAAAGTTGCATATAAGTCTTAAAACATCTTGCACATAAAAAAACCTTTTTTATGTTATGTTCTTCAATTTTTCAATGGTGATGGTGAAAAACACTGTAGCTTTACTATAAAAAAGCATATGTAGGTTATTTTATTCCCTTAAATCGTGGACATGGTAAATAGCCACAGATATGGCTGCATGCCTCAAGTATTAATAGCCTGCCAGTGTGTTTATGAATTATGAAACCAAGAGCTAAGGGTGTTATGGTTATTTTTATAAAGGACTGTCACTCCTGTACTGCCCACCGTCTCCACAGTGATGCTGAAAGATTTGACAGGACTATATTTACTTTCATGAAAGACTGCCTAAGTCTCTTTCCTCATCATGTCCTACAAAGAAAAACAGTCATAATCTGACTATGGATAAATCATTAATGCATCTTGCAGTAAGGCCATTGTTACCCCGCTTTTCTCATTGTACTTGAAGCCTCAAGGATATTTAATAGCTTATGTTTTTTTCAGTAGCCTTCAGTCATGTTTTTGCCAGCACTTTTTTTGGTTTGAAAGGTGTTGCAGGCTTTGTAGTTGCTATTAATGTTTACATGGAGGAGGTGTGGGCACCAAAGCATATCTTCTTGGTACACAATCCTTCTCTAATTTCATAAATAATACATTTATGCTCAATTAAAAGTGCAAAAATAAAGTTTCATGTACTTTTTCTTATCTCAAAGAGAGTATCAGTTCCACAGCACATGTACACAAAAATGATCAGTCATAAAACAGTTTTGAATTAGTCTTATGTAATTCATTTATTCTGAATCAGTGAAATGTGAATGTTCTCATCTGCTCAGAGGAGTAGCTTGATGTTCCCCATTTGTAATCTCGTGATCATTACAGAAGCTAATCTTCGATTCAGTGCTGTGGACAATTCATATCAATCTGAATTCGGTGCATTATGTCTTTTGATTTGAACAGACTCGAGACATTAAAGAGCTATTTCTCTTCTCTCTGTCTCTATAGGGGCTGGTGTTTTCTTCCTCGCATGTGCAGAAGGAGAACAGATCAGTTTTTTGTTCGATTGCATCGTACGTGGCATATCGCCAAGCAGGGGGCCGTTTGGACTGCGTCCAGTCCTGACAGGTGAGTTCATATTTGTGGAGGTGTCTGATGTAAGATCTCAGTTCAAAGATTTCAAAGTTGCTATGTCCTCACTGCTGGTCTCATTAGCTTGATGTGCGTGAGCTGTCAGCTGCGTGCGCATATCTGGGTCTAAGCTCTGTGTATGATTGATACGTGGTGTCAAGTTTCTCTCTCTCTCTCTCGTTATCTCTCCCAAAACACTCATGTTCGGCTCAGATTGACTACCTGCTTAGTCTTTGGAGTCCCAGAGACTCAGATTATGTATATGCAATGATAATAATAATTTTTAAATTAGCCTTTTATTTTCCTTTCATTTTAATTTAGAAATGAATTTGATCTAATCAAAACCCAGTATATTATGTTATATTATTGAATATCTGCCAAGCGGTAAACGTGCTCTTCTCAGAAATGTAAAATTAAAATAAACAAAAATAATGAACTGCAGTGTAGCGATTTAAAAAAAAAAAACAATTCATGCATTATTTAATGTTTTTAAATCGGATTCCCTGAGATCTCCAACATATTGTACGTAATTTAACGTTTTAATGTGACAAGGCATTTGAAACATGTTATCAAATTAACATTTTGTTCATAATCAGCTCCCAAGCCAAAGCCAAATATGTTTTTGAGTTGTTCAAATATATAATAGTCTCTGAGACCCCAAACAAAACACGAGAGGTAATAAATTATTTCGAAACTGTATAATGAATTCATGTCCCTAGTTTCAGATTTCATAATGAATCACGAAGCTTAGTAAACTTACTCAAATTAGTAAACAAAAACTTGAATAACACTTAATATACAAAAACATTCAGAACAATTGCACATTTGTCCTATATTTTCATTAGGCAGATTGGTCCCACTATATTAGGTGGTCTTAACTACTATGTGAATTCATAAATTGGTACAATGCCCTTCTTGTGTACATACATGTTTTAACATTGTATTTATATTTTAAAAAACTTACATATAGCTACACCTGTAATTAATTTCTGTAATTACATTTATAGTTAGACTTTTGACCCAATTTTGACCCAAAATTTGACCTCAGTAGCAGGAAAAGTGTATTGCAATAAGATATGAACACAGGACATACTATTTACATAAGTACATATTTCAGACCACCTAATATAAAGTGTGACTGGTATATTTTGTGACAGTAGTTAGAAAGTAATATTTTTAATAACAATATTTATGTAATATTTAATATTTAAATGGTAATATTTTTATTAAGCACTGGCAGGTTTGCCAAATCGTGTTCAAGTTTAATAAACTTCAGTGAGTCTTACTTTGTAATGGAAGCCGCTTTTTGAATCTAGGCACTCAATAGCTCCATCTTGACAGAGGATAATAATAACAACTGTGTGGTGCGTATCTTTTTAATGGAACCTAACATGACTTCCTGAATACTGAATTATTGTCCCGGAAATCAATGCAAGATTCACATTCAGTTTATTGATCGATTCTAGATAGATTTACCACGTAGGCATAATAGTATATTAAACCTTAATGAGTTTGACATATCATTTTATAGATCAACCCACCACACTGGAACACAGAGAATCATTTAATTGAGCCGCAGAGCCAGTGATATTGAGCTAAAATGATACAGTCTAGCAGAAAGGTTGCGCGTTGCCAGGATTTATGTGAACAGAAACCTGTGGAGAGCTGACACACGGTCAGCAACATGTAAGAAGTATATGGATATGAAGTGGCTTAAAGGTTTTCCGCGGTTCATTGCTAAAATTAGCACAGCCGTAGTTAAAATGGCGTGTAGGATAGTTCAAATATTACAAAGATTGATCCGCGAAGCTCCAATATTACGCCCAGGCTGCTTCCGGGCCTGTTCCTTGTAACAAATGCACTGTTGCTTGGGGGAAAAAAAGTGTGCTAAATGATTACTCATTTACATAGACCCATTCACGGGGGTGATCTATATTGTGTTTGTTTTGACAGGTGTTATTTTTCCCCTTTCATTACATTGATGTTGTGTATCACAGCCTTAAAAATATGATTATTCAAAATTGGTAAAGATCTTTTTGTGTTTCTCTCTGTACCAGCTACGAAAACACAATCATTTTCAGCACTGTTTTGAAGATGATGATGATGATGATAGCTTGGTTTGTAATCATGTTGAAAACTTTTCCAATATTTTTCCCCCTCAATGATTGCTTTAGGAAAGTATAAGTATATAAATCAACAGCTTTAAAGTTTACCACGATGTTTATGACAACACATTCTTTGAATTGTCAGATTAATGAAATGCCACATTACATTACGTTCTCATCTGTCGTCCATCATACTGAGATGCCAGAGCAGTTGTCATTAATGTCATTAATTAAGTGCACATGATGTGCTTTAATCTTTGACATTCAGTGAAGGTTGTGCAAGAGTTTGCCAGTGATAAATAAAATGCACAGGTTATTGATAGCCAACTCAAAGAAGCACTTTATTTTACAGTCCTGTGTAAATACTATGTACATATTATAGTAATTACAATAACTTGTTAATAACTAGGTACTAAGCATGAACCTGCCCCTAAAGCTTACCTTACATTAGCAGTACTTTCTCAGGTAAGTACATAATAAATACACTGCAAGTGCATGTAAGTTCACGTACTTCACGTAAATAAAGTGCAACACAAGTTTCTCTCCTTTTTCAGTTTCTCACTTCATTCTGTATTCTGCAGAGGAATTTCACATAGCAGATAAATTGTACAATGTCAAACCTCTTTAAATATGCAAAAAGCAAATGCTCTTTTAGCTTTTTATCTCCACATTCTCAGCACTATTTTTCAGCAGCACATGCACAAAAATGAGCAGCGTATTAACACTGTATATTGAGTATTTTAACACAAATATGCTCTGCAAATATTTGTTGCCTGTAGCCTGGCTTGAATGCTTGTTGCACTATGTTAGAGCAGCTTAGAATCGACTTTTCATGCTAATAAGATTTCCAGAAATATCTACCACTAAACTGTGCAAAGTCTTTATGCCTGTACGTATATCAACTTTTCCATGCTATTTTCTGCTGTTTCTTAGCTCTTGTTTTGTTCCAATTATGTCTTTTCCGAGACCCTTTATTTATTTGTTTTCCCCCTGACTGATTTATTGTCTCATTTGAGCACTTTGTGTTCAGTGTCCTGATTTATTCTGTTGTGAGGGAGAATGATCACTAACCTTCTGCCATATTCAAAAGGAGGTCTCAAAGCATCCTATGCGTGTGTGAGTGCTTGTGTGAAAGATTATTGCTGTGAGGCTTCGTCTGCGATGTACCAGTAGAAATTGATAAATGCAGCCAGTGGCTCCAGTAATTCTGCCAGCAGAGACAGTGATCCCACAGTGATGGATTATATATGACTTAATGCTCTGAGACAAATCAGTGCTGCTGTCTGGTGCATGTTTGTGGGATCACAAGGATATATGTTGGAGCATGTGCGTAGGAATGATGAATGTTTACTGTATTAGTTTAATTAAAATTTAATGAGATTCTGTTTCCATAGACCCCAGCGCTAACCCATCATCTATAGAAGACAGGATTAGCCAAGAGGCCAGTGAGCTAGAGAAACGACTCAGTATGCTGTCCATTTGTAGTCACCACAGTAGTGCAGGTAATACAAGGAGCCATACACACATGAAGTATACACACAGAGGAGGCTGTTCATTTCAAATAAAAGGTTTTTGTAAATAATAATTAATCCCAAAGTGAATATATGTCACAATTGACTAGTTTTCATGCTACTTTAGTGGATCACAAAATAGTAATTTTGAAGAATCTTTATATATTCGATAGAGCAATAGTACATAATGTTTGTCGAGCTCCATAAAAGGATCAAAAAGCCTTCGCAAAAAATCCATTAAAATGGTTTGTGTGGAATAAAAGACTAAACCAAAGTTGTTATTCGCTGTTATCGTTATATGTCAAACGTCAAGGTTTTTTAAGGGAGAATAACTAAAACCTTAAACTTTATCCTGAAGAGATTTATTTAATGGCTGACTGACTTTATACTATCACTTATTTTGAATCTGTTTTCCAGATAAGTAAAAAAGCATAGAAGAAATATTGAATTATTTTAGGTCAAACTTTATTTTAAGGCCCGATTCTCACCATTAGCAATTTACTGATTATTAATAGTTAGTAAGGTAGTTAAGTTTGGGTATTGAGTAGGATTAGGGATGAAGAATATGGCTTTATAATTACTAATAAACAGCCAATATATTAATAAACTAGTTCATATTGCGAATTGGTCCTTAAACTAAAGTGTTACCTTATTTTATCATATAAAAAAATTAAGTGAGCACAAATTGATGCAAAAGTCATGAAACCAGCCATGTTGGCGAGTTTTTGGAGCATGTTGTCAGGCCCAACGTATTTCGTTAAAAATACTTCAAAATGCAGCCAATCAGAATAAAGTTTTCCAGAAAAACATGTAGTGATAGATGTAAAGTTCAGTCTGCCTCACAAATTGTGTGGCTTAAAAAGTCTTCATAGACATTGTACAAAAGATTCATTAAAAGAACTCCTTTATGTTCCACCAAAAAAAATCACCAAACATCATTGTGTAACTTAAATTGTAGTTGGTTTTTGTGTCACTACCTTATTTGAATTCATGTGCAATGCATAGAAAAAGCCAAGTGTTAATCCCATCCTCTCTTTGTCATAAATGGTCAGCCTCCACCTTCAGTTATGGCGCTTCCTTGGCAGGAGATGATCGGAGCATCTCCAGCTCCTCCTCTGAGGCCAGTCACTCTGATAACAGCCTGGGCAGCCGTCTGGCGATATGGTGTGAGCCAGTCAGACACCCCACCCCCATCGAACCATCATCATCATCCCTGTTAGGGGTTGCGGGATCTAAGAGTACAGCCTATTCTGTCAGCACGTCCAGTGACGAGCGTCTTTATGGAGCAATGATGGGAGGGCTCCGTCCTCCATCCAAGCCTCCTCCCCCTAGAGGCCTTCAGGAGGCGGGCCGCCAGAGCTCAACAGACAGCGGTATTGCCACCGGAAGCCACTCTTCGTATTCTGGAAGCTTCTCCTCCTACACTGGTAGCATGGATATTGGGCATGGAGAGACTGATGAGTTTGGATCCTTAACAAGCCTCCCTCAAAACCCCAATTCAAACTCTATCTCCCTTATCAACACTCCAGTAAGGACAATTCCACTAATTCCTGAGCACAAACCATGTGTGTGTCCACTCAGAGAGACTGCTCAAATGTATCAGGTTCCCACTCCACCTCTGCAGCATTACGACATCCCCCGCAGGTTCCTACAACACCAGCCCGCCGGTCAGGAACAGCTTTTGACTGCTGCAAGCCAGGGACAGAGGCCTGAATGTGGAGCTCTGGGACCTGAGGGCGCACCTGAAGATGCCACCCCCAAACAAACTGTCCCACAGAGATTGAACTGGGGTGGTGAAGGAGCAGTGCTTCCTGAAAGTGCCACTACACTGCAATCACAGCCCACCATCTGTCCTGACTGTGGGGGAGGAAAGGTAACAAGATTTGTCTGGTTGATTTTCTGCTCGTTGTGTCTTTCCATGCATGGTTTGGATATAACACCGCACAAAAATTCTGTGTTCCTTATTAAGCAAAAGCCCTACTGAATCAACAACCTGAAACTGACCTGAGTAGTCTGATTTCAGAAAGATTTAGTCATATGATTGGATTCTTTTTAATGAATTAGAAAACGTATAGTGCAACCAGTTTAGAGTAATTTAAATTTGTTAAAACTGACCGAGTCATTCATCCTAGAATCTGTGTAGTTACTGACTGCTTTTTGATATAACACACTTCTCAGGTTATTTTTTTTGTTTTTTAAAGATAGTGCTTATTAAATCATACGTATAATACTATTGTATTATAAGAAACATACCAAATTTTTTTTTATGAATTTGAATTTTTAATTATGAATTTTTTATTGCAATTTAAAATAACGGTTTTATCCGTGAATATGTTTTAAATGTAATTTATTTCTGTGTTGGGAAAGCTGACTTTTCAGCAATCATTACTCAAGTCTTTAGTGTCAAATGATCTTTCAGAAAGTATCCCAATATGCTAATTTATTACTAAAGAAGAATAGCATTTATTTGAAAGTCTTTTGTAACATTTATAAATGCAACTTTTTATCAATTAAATGTAGTGTGTAGTTAAATGTAGTTAAATAGTAGTGTGTTACCACATTTTTTATAGAGTTGTTTAATATATAAAGACATTTATAGGATTATATTAATGTCACTTTATAAAGGAGTGTAAACACACATTTTACACAAATACAATTGCATTTCTTTTGTCCTACTAAAATGATCATTAATTAAACCATTGCAGAACCAAAATGTAACCAGAAAGGGTTTTTTTTTTTTTTTAACTGAAATACTCTAAATGGTCTTAAATAGGCTGTTAGCCTCTGCCTATGTAAACCTAGTCAACTTCTATGAAGAAATTAATGCAAACAGTGCAGATCACTGAAGCTGATTACTCCCAAACAAATGAGCTTTGATTAAACCAGATAACTGCCGTGTCTAAATTCATCTTTTGTCAAAGTATGGGGACAAACTGTTCTCTAGATTTGGACTTAAACTTTACCAACAAAACCAGACTTCTGCAGCGGATCAAGGCAGTGTTGATTGAGCATCAGTTTTTCTTTATGCGCTCCTCTAATCACAGAATCCAGCATTCCAGCACCAATCCAAAGACCGTTCCAGCCGTCTGTGTGCCTGGATCATGCTCAGCCATCACGTTGATGCATCAGTGGGGAGGCACAAACAGTTTGCAGAATGAATTTAAATGTGTTTGTCATCTCCCCACACCCTCCATGTTGATCTGAGAATGCAATATAAAGCTATTAAAGCAACCTGCATTGACCAAAACTCCTAACGTTTCTCTATTCAGGGCAGTCAATATTTCACACTGGAAACCATTTCACTCTCTCAGCACTGTGGCTTTAGGCATTTAGTATGTTTTTGTACAATAGTGGTACATTTCCAGTTGCTTATTGTCTGCAGACGTGTACTAGGTGTTGGTGTAAAATAAAATTACATATATATTTAACACAAGCAACAGCTGAAGCGGTAAGACATATGGACCAATAGTATTTGATTTGTTCAACAGTGATTTCGAAATCATGTAGAAGAAGCTGAAATATCTGGTTTAGTCAATTTAAGAAAGTGAACACATCATTAAACAAGTCTGCTGCTGCTTTGGGATTTCTGAATCACTTCTGTGTTACTAGGTGGAGGAGAGGAGCAGGTGTGAGATGAGAAGCAGTTCTGAGGAGCAGAAGTCTGATGGTGAGCATTATGCGGTTTAAAAGGGCCTCATTAGTAAAGTGTGCATATGCTTAGATATAATCTTAGAGTGTGCATGCTCTTAAATCCATGCCAACGTTCAGTAAACTGCTTTTGACATGGAAAAAAGTGCTTAGCATCACACCAGGTTCAGAGTACTGCAAGCTTTTGGAAATGTGAGTTGTTCCTGCTGCTTGCAGTTCTAAATTGAAGGACTGGATATCTTTTATATGTTAATGGCATTAATTAGTGGTCATTTACAAGTTAGAGAGCTTAAATCA
The DNA here is from genome assembly GCA_032353835.1 of Enteromius viviparus. Classification (NCBI taxonomy): domain Eukaryota; kingdom Metazoa; phylum Chordata; class Actinopteri; order Cypriniformes; family Cyprinidae; genus Enteromius; species Enteromius viviparus. The sequence continues at coordinate 237,566 of JAUCNO010001512.1, forward strand.
TTCAGTTGTGCCAAAGTCTCTTTAAGAAGGTATGCTATAGCCTTTGGTCGAAGTTGAAGATCATTTGCAATCCATAATGTCACATCTGAAATATTTTCTAAATGAAATGATAATGATGGTAAAGGCCTCTGAAGACACTGTCTTTTAGTCAGGGAACTATACTTGTATGTTATTTCAACAGGAAGTGCATCATGCCTTTTTTCATTCCTAAGTGCATAAAGCTTTTAACCAGACCTCCATGTCTGTTATCGATTGATAAAGTGATTCTAGTCTCAGCATCGACATGTTACAGCTAAAAATAATAACTGTGAGGAGAAATTGTGCTTTGTTGTCACTGGATATTTCGTGTTTGTGTGTGCAATATGCCAAGTCAGATTGTTTTCTGCTGGATAACAATTTAATGATGTCTGAGTATAAATGAAGCCCAGTGTGTCTTGATTCTAAATGAATGGGTTACTTGTGATTCAGCCTTGGTTTTTTGTCCTTCTCAGCTGATCCAAAAGGCAATTATGAGCAGATGGCATTTATGACTGATGCGTCCAGGTGGCCACAGTTCAGAGCTGGAGAATATGGTAATTCAGATTCCCTTATTTTATATTATATTGCCATCTGATCATTGTATTTCTTTTGCTCTGTTTTATTGGTAACTGCATGAATTGGGTTTGTGTTCTGGTCTTGCAGGAGAGACGGGACTGGCAGTTATGGACAAAGTTCAAGGTGATTCTGTTAACTATGTGAATATCCCCATCAGTCCTACATCTAAACGCCAGCTGCACTATATGGAGCTAGACCTGCAGGACCGTCCCGAGTCAAGCCACACTGTCAGAGGTACACTGTGTTCCTCTCATATATATACTACTTATATCTGATAATGGCTTTTTTTTTTTACAAATATCTTTAATGAATAAAAAGATTACTGACCCCAAGCGTTTGAACATTATTTGAAACTATTAGTATCAATACTTCTGTATATTTTGGGTTTGAAAACAAACGAATATCCAGCTATGTTGAGATTATTCTAAAATATCAAAAGGACGTTTACATAAAATAAAGTTGTTAAATACATTGGTGTATATGTGTGTGGTGTGTTTATGAACAGCGGCCGGCTCCAGCACTAAATACGCCCACATTGATATCACTGCGACAGAGACCGCACAGAGGGTGGGAGCCCAGCATGCACAGGGCCGAGAGGAGAGACTACAGGAACTAGAACAGAAGAGGAGAGGAACACTCACCTGAAAATATAATGACGTGGAGTCAAAACGTCTGAGACCACACTTAAAATATAGATGTTTTCCTTTTAAACCAGATTTGTGTTTTCTAAAAATGTTTATATATTTATTATAAGATTTTAAGATGGTGTCATATTTTAAATCACTTTTGTGAATTGTGAGCACATTTTTGAAAACAACTTTTAGTAATTCTCTTGTATACACAAACGTTTGGAGTTTATGTAGCTCTAATGCCATTTGTCATTTTTAAAGCCACAAAGAAGACAGCACACATCAAGAAATTCTTCAGTTCATATAGCTTTATTTTTTTTAATTATCTTGAAAATGTTTGTTAGAGAAATGCATATTAGAATCATTTTTGGTAGTGGTTTCTCAGACGTTCAGACTCTACTGTATATCGGTGGTTCTCAAAATAGGGTCCAAGGTCCACTATGGGGGCCTCAGAATTACTTACAAATATTGTTAATATAATAAAAATTAAAACACTAAATTAAAATAGGAAAAAAATATTAGCGGGGCTTTGTTGGGCTTTCAGTTGAGAACTGCTGCTGCACACTGTAATGATAAAGGGATAGTTCAACCTAAAATTTATATTACCCCATGATTTATTCTCCCTCAAGCCATCCAAGGTGTATTCCAAGCTTTATAATGGCAGTGAATGAGGGTCCAGATTTTAAAGCCCAAAAAAGTGCATCCATCTATTATAAATTGTGCTCCACACAGCTCTAGAGGGTGAATAAAAGCGAATCTATGCATTTGTGTAAGAATATCCATATTTAAAACTATGAACGAGGCTTGAGTGTGAGTAAATCCGAAAGAAAATTGTAATTTTTTGTGTGAATTTTCTTTAATTATCCTTTAATTCCTACAGTGTATTGCTGCATTGTATATTCTGTGCAACTTTGTGTAGAAATTAAATATTTTCCATGGTTAAAATTCAAATGGAATTTAAATATTATAAATCTGAGTGCAGATCCCAAACGCAACACCTGTTGACTGTAAATATATACTTTAATTGGTGACCAATTTTGTTCTGTACATTTACACATTGAAATATTTCATGAACTTTTTTCAAATATTTTCTATAGCAGTAGTAATAAAAATAATACAACAGTGACTAGCGTTGCTCGTCCTTGAATGCTTGATGCAATTGTCTACGACTCAGCACAGTACTCTGACATCACTAAAAACACAAGTCTTTGAACGTTTTTTATTATGAAAAATGTAACATGAAATGTATACTTTTACAAAAGCAATCCTATGATTTATGGAGATCACATTCATGATAATTCGTTACAATGCTGGATTACCATTTTTTAATAATATAAGAATTAGAAATAATTTGTGCATTTTATATTATAATTTTTATGACAAATCTCAAAGGTCTAAATAATGTTTAAACAGCGAGGATGATGATTTAAGTCTACCGTGGGACAACACTGTCAATCATGGTGATGGGCTTTGTATTCGATGATGAGATTCAGTCAATTTCATAGTTTGCTCAATGTCTGCTTTGCCAAATCCAGTGCCTGAGCTTGGCTTTTTTCATTACACCTCCAGCTTTTTTTTGCCTTTTCACTGATGCACCATTTTCCTGAATCTATCAGGTGTGCTATTATCCTAATACAAATCTTGCCTGTACAGGGGTAGCACTGTTGTTCGTGAATAGGTATTATTCAGTTTGAATCGATCTTGAAAGTATGGACAGGAGTTAAAGAAAAAAAAACAGAAGAATTACTTAAAAGAACGTTTTATCTGTATAAAAAAAAACCCTAAAGAGAATTTTTTTTTTTCATGTGTAAAGTTAATCTCTCTGCTCATGTTGTGGAGGAATGTTAGTTCTTTTGCACCCAAGTTTGTGGGATGCTACACATGTTTCATTGTGCATTTATTGTTTGGCAACTATAAATAAGCAAGCCACAAAGAAAATTAACAGCCCGTGAACAACCCGCATCAGCGTTTTGGGTAAATTAGCTTGTAGCCATTTGCTGCACAAACATAAAATGGGAAATAACCAACAAAAGCAGAACTCATCACTGCTCAGTACCATTTTTAAAAAAGAACTGCGTGTAGTCTGGCTTCCCAATTGAAATGTTAAATTTATGTACAATATGTCCTACCTTTATAACCCTGGCTCATCTGTGTTGGATAACAATTTGGAATACAGCATGTGTGACCTCTGAACAATTAATTCTAGCTAACAGTAGCGCTGTCATTATGACAAAAGTGGCATTCAGAGTTCATTGTGTTGCAATCCATTTCGGGAAATCTTATTCGTCAAATCCTGCAAGTGTTTCTTCATCTAAAGAAAAGTGTGACAAGGTTATTGCAGATCCACTCCATGACACATTTTCTTAACAACTATGATAAAAGAAATTATATTTGATATGCCTGAAAAAAATCTAAAGTACAATAACCAAAATAATAATTATCCTAAATCTAAATATGCAGCTTTACCTTGTATCCCATTTCTCGTGCTTTCTCAGCAAGAGAGTTGTATTTCTCTTTGTTTCTCAGGATGTGATCTTTGTCTCCCAGAGCCTCCACATGCTTCAGTTTCTGATGAGACAGTTCCAGCTGCTCCTGATAGTGCTGATGCTTCTCCACCTTCGTTTCAAAGTGTCCAAGTTCCTCCTAAATGAGAGCATTCAGAAGTTTTGAAAATAATACTTATACCAATGCCTCTGCACATTAAAATGAATCAAATGCAATATTTAGCAGTAACCTTAGCTGAATGGTATGTTACGCCGTAAATGAAGCTTACTTTAAGAGAGTCAAGTTCATCTTCGCTGAGATTAGATCTTTTTGCCATCTCCCAAAGTTCTATGACTCGTGGCTCCTTAAATTCTGCCATAGACAACGAGAGCATTAGAAAGTCATGAGGCAATTCATTTATGAAACATGAATTCAACCTTAGCAAAGGTCCTCACCGCTGTCAGCACTGTAACCCTCATGGGTAATCTTGCGGAGTCGTTCAAAGCCTTGGTTCAGGTTCCTCATCCTCTGCTTCAGATCTGCGTGTTTCTGATGGAGAACATGTTCCTTCACATCACCCTCCAGAGGACTGATTACATTCTTATGGATCTCTGATAGAAAGAAGAGTGCAAGAGAAATCTATTCAGCAGGTTCTGAAAGACTGAATTTTCTAATTTAAACAGCCCCATTATTAAACTTGCCAAAAGCATCGTATTCGTTAGCCAACTATGGTCACATTATTACCAAGATATTAAGAACCTTCAACGAATGAAACTTTAAAGTAAAACAGAAACATCTCAGAAACAACAACTAGATATTAATTACATTCTCAAATCAATTAATTAGCCGTTACCTTCGGTCCGGCTCACAGTGTCCATGACAATGTTGTACTCATTGATTTTGTCTTTGTGGTGATGGAATTCTCTCTGCAAGGTCTGGAGCTCCTCGTCAGAGAACTTTCCAGAAGTCTTAGCCTGACGATCAAAGGTTACAGAGAACATTTAAGAAAAGTTGGTAATAATTGAACGAGTCTGTAAACCTGTAAATAAGTTACACATTCAAATTATAGGAGTTGTTTCATTCAGTTACCTTGTTCCACAGTTTGTCCAGCCTTGGGTCATCAAATGTGTCTCCTTCTTTAACATCGTGATCCTTCAGTCTGTTGCTGTCTAGTGTCCGGGTGTCTTTTTTCCCATCCATTCCATACTTCGCTAAAATAACTATGCAAACAAACGAAGATATGTATTATGTTAAAGACATACAATACAATTTATGTATACAAAATATGATGTATTTTCTCTTTAACATGTCCGGTCTAACAAGCTTCTAGTAACAATAAGAAATGTCAACAAATAAAAGAAAACGGTTTGTCAAACTTTTTCATAAGTTCTCTGAATATCATACCCACTAAAACAGTCAAATCTTACTATTAAAATTGCGTCTGAGCTTAGCTTCTCTCTCTCCATCCTCATCCATGCCTTCTGCTTTCAGTTTTTTCCACTGAAGTTCATCTTTCTCTTGGATCTTCAAGTCACTGTGCAGTTCTGAGAGTCTCACTGGTGCTAGCTGCATCTGAAGCAGAGACGGTTATACACATTAAATCTGAGCATAACATATAGTATAGACACTTAAACACAATGATAAAAGAAGGACAAGCAGAATATCCTATAACAACGACCAAAATAGTTTATTGTATATTTCTAATATATTGTAAATATGTAATCTGTCACATTACTTACTCTTATCGCCTTTTCCCAAACCTGGTTTAGTTTGGCAATCCTGAATTCCACCTGATTGTTGTTTTTATCAGATTGCTTTTGTTCATTCCTTTCTTTCGAGTACTTCCCCGCCATTGCTCCGACAACAAACAAAAAAGCCAAAGCTAGAATCTGCATTTTCATTTTGACACAACTGTTAGTTACAAAATGTGTGAAAATGTGTAATGTTTTCTGGAGCATCTGCAGCGCTATTCAGGAAGCGCTACGAGAATCATACGGCGTTCACATGCCTGACCGGAAAGCTGCGCATTGCATCATGGGTATTGTAGTTTTACATTTCTTCAACATGCGCGCTTCGGAGCGAGCGGCTGGGCGTTTAAAGACTTCAAATCCCACACAGCGCTGCTTGCTCGTTACCTAGTAACAACGCGTAAAGGGCCTTCGAGCAAATGAGATCAATCCACGCTATGGGAAAGAAGGGAAGTCTAGTTGCAACCAGCTGCTTATTGAAACTGCCCACAAGATTAGATTTTAAATCTTATTAGATCTTCACAGACATCCCAAAAGTCTAATATTCATTTTTAATCCCTGATTGTTAGCCCATCTGCTGGATTTCAAAGAAAATAAATAAATCCCAATGCCTGTGAAGCAAAATTCACCCATTATTATCAGCCCTAACAGGGTTAGCAGAGGTGTGAACACTTTTGTAATCCGTCTTGGTCAAGCCTGCTACCTATATTGTAATTTGTCTCTGCCAATTTTCCCAATGCTAGTACTAAATGCTTTCAAAACGGGATAAATAATGATTGATATAGTAAATCTGAAATTTCTCATAAAGGCTAGTACAAAACTGAATTATAAGAACACTACATGTTTTGCCACCAACATTATAGCTACTGAAGAATGAAATATACAGTACTCAAAAAATAAATTACAATAGGCTACGAGATAGGCCTATTTAATGACACATCTTTATCTTAATAACAAAAAACACAACAACATAATCCACAAAATCCATTTACTTTGATTATGAAATGAAAAACAAATCGTTATACATTATTGAACTTCAAGTGTTACAGAGGGAGAGCTTGGGACTTTAATTTATCAAAACTTTGTACTTCTACAGCATAGGCCTACTTGTATTAGAGCCAGCTTGTATCCCGTCACTCTAGTTAATGCTTGCATTATGTAACCAAATTGACTTAAAATCCATAATGCCTGTAATGTCCATCCAAGGTGCCGTCACCTTTATAACATCAGCTCTCTGAGGGATCGTTTACGCAAATTCATATTGATTGACTCCTCTCTCTTTTACGATCTACTATGTTCTATGTTGACATATTGCAAAAGCTTGCACACACACGTTTCATACTCATGTACAAAGTGTAGGCCTATTTTTTATGCCCTTTCCCTAACTCTCACATAAAACTTTATGCATTTTCATAAAACTTCATTCTATATAAATTAATAAGCTTAATTTTCTCTTTGTGACCTGCATAGGCAAAATGTTTTTTGTACAAACTGTATTTTCTCTTGCTCTACTCCCAAACCTACCTCTCACAGGAAACATTTGGAAGCATTTACAAATGTATAAGTAGACTTTCAAAAAGCATTTAGTGTGTTTTTAAGCCTTTTGAATTACGAGGACACATTGTAATACCTTTCATACAATATGGGTGTCCTCATAAACCACCCAAAACACTGCACACACACACACAGAACATATATGATACAGAAAACAACTGAGGTAATTATATGAGATACAGTAAATGTATTATATCTGACAAATTTTGAAAAATCAAACCACTTAAAACCACTTATTAAGACTGATTAAAAAAAAAAAAAAAACTGCTAAAAATATTTAAAGTGGATTTTGTAATGCTTTTCAAGGTATGGTATGAAAAGGCAGTTAAGTGATCAAGGTTGTATCATCTTTGTTCACTGTCACGAGTGTAGTCATTGACCTTCGATTCTACTAAAGGACCTTTTGGAGGAGCAAAGCTACAAAAATGTCCCTATAAAAAGCACACAAGCTGTGCCAGTGAAAGCACTTCATATGATAACACAGTACATCTGCTTGTTGTACACCCACTTAAAATAACACAAAAACTGCTGCTGTGACTGTCCATTTAATAGTCTTCTTGATAATGTGACACTAGTTCTATTTTTGGATCATTAACTAAACTAACAATTCCAGCATGGTACAGCAAAGAAATCAAGATACTTTGATTGTATACAGCTTTTGGTTGTATTTGGTTTCATGTGAAGTGCAAACGACATCCTTGGTCATTGCATTACAAGAGAAACATTTCAGCTGCAGCACTGACAAATCCTTAAATTCTGGTCTTTGTTTAGAAAACCTTGGTTTGACAAGCCAATTTATCCAAAACCAAAACTTTATTTTATAATATACCCTGCATATAAGTAGAGATATATCAAGTATTTGATTTGTGGTGCTTTGGCTTGCATTTTACCATTTAGTTCATTTGTATATACAGAGTATTTTGCTGCTCAGCAGTGCTGGGGAAATAGAGCTGATTATGTAAGCTTGTTTGGTTGAATGAAAAATACAAATAAATCAGTAATAAATCAAGTAATCCATGGCTTGCAATGGTGCGGTTGCTCAGATAATTCTCCATTATCTTTCATGTTGCTCTAAATTGAACACTTCTCTCCCCTAATGTTGTATTTTTTCATCTATAGGATTATTAATGAATACAAGCAAAGGGCACTGAGCAAGGAAACCGGAGCCTAAAGCGATTCCATTACATAAAGTTTGATGCTGTTCTCGGTTTCTCAACCTTTAATGTAGTTCAGATTCCATTAACGTGCAACAGAGATGGTCAAAGGCCTTTGTGTTTCGCTGCCAGAGACGTCTGTGGGCGCATCAAGCCTAATGAATACACTCAATCACAGACATCGGGAACAAACACTGTCATTAAGCGAACAAACATTACATTTAAGGACGGTCTGCTTCATCCATTTGTCTTCATTTAAACAGGTCAGGGAGGATTCTTTGGACAAGTCGTTCACTTCTTTTTTGAACATTATGACATTAACAGCTGGAAGAGGCGATATGGGAACAGTCGCTCACTCATTCATGTAGCTATCAGAATACAGTGCACACTAATGTAATGACCACGTTTCACCAGTTTCTGAGTTTTATCCTCCATATCTTTTGGGCAGAATATTCACACAGGGTTTCTAAGATATCAAGCCATAAATCTTCCAGTGCAACCCTAAGGATCTAAACCACAAGGCAGAAATGAGATCTTTAGTGTTTTCTTCTGGAGATTAAAAAAAACCACTATACTGTGTTTTGGAAGCCTTCTAGGCTACTTTATCCAGCTCTATCACAAAATCTTGACATGGTTATCTTGTGGCACCAGCTAGTTAGACCAACACCAATATACTGGCATTCTGGCATTTACTGGCATTGATGGTTGATGATTGATTGCACAACACTCTTCAATATAAAGATTCCAATACTGTTTTAGATTTATCTTTTAGTAAAGAGTTCTTATAGGGATATTCCCTCAAAATGAGAATTCTGTTATTAATTATGTTGAACCACTGATGTCACATACACTATTTAATGATTTCCTTACTACCTTTCTGGACCTTGAACGTGGTTGTGTTTCTGTCTAAGGGAGGGTCAGAAAGCTCTCAGATTTAATAAAAATATCTTAATTTTTTGTTCCCAAGATGAACATAGGTCTTACGGGTTTAGTACAATCTGAGGTGAGTAACTAGTTACCTATAAAAATTCTGTCATTAATTATTAACATTCATTTTCTTTCAAACCTGTAAGGCCTTCATCCATCTTTGGAACACAAATTAAGACATTTTTGATTAAATTTGAGCGCTTTCTGACCCTGACCATTTTACGAAGCTATGAGAACCTGTCTGCAAAGAAAACAAAAATAATGACTTTATTCCACAATTCATCTCTTCAGCATCACTCTGGAGCTTCACAATGTGTGCTTGTACCTTGATCTTAACGTAAACAACGTATGCTGTTCTGTGTCAGCAGCACAATGCGGATACATTGTTTTTGATTTGCTCTGAAAGTAAAGAACACATCCGAGTGATGATGCGGACAAAGAACATCATATGTTGCGTTCAGATCAAAGCATACACATACATTGTGATACTCTCCGAAATGGCACCACTGTGACTAGGAGGAGACCAAATGTGGAATAAAGTCATTATTTCAGTTTTCTTTGTGCAGAAAAAGTATTCTTGCAGCTTCAGAAAATTATTGTTGAACCACTGATGTCACATGGATAATTTTAACAATGTCCTTGCTATGCTAATCGTGGTAGTATCCTTGCTATCTCTGCAGGGTAAGAGAGCTCACAGAATTCATTAAAAATATTTTAATTTGTGTTCCTGAAGATGAACAAAAGTCTAACGGGTTTGGAACAAAACGAAGGTGAGTAATTAATGACAGAATGTTTATTTTTGGGTAAACTGTTCCTTTAAGAGAACTTTCTTTCTTAGTGTGGTGCGTTTTAATGTTGTCTACTATAAAGAACTTTTTTTGTGCAGTGAAGAGATTCTATGGATGTTGAATGTTCTTTATGGAGTCATCAATGCCAGTTAAAGACCCATTATTTTTAACAATGAACTGAAGAAAGTTCTTTCGATTATTAAATGGTTCTTTCCACTAAGACGATTTGATAATCGAATTTCAGGAGGACCATGCACGAACGATCGCAGCTGCTACCAATCTCCTCATTATTAATGACCCCGCCAAACTTTCTCCGCCACCTTAAATACCGCTCACTCCCTCTCCTCAGTTTCTGCCTTTTTGTCTTCCACCGCCTCCCCCTTGCCACCACCTGAGCCGGGGGCCAACTTAGGGGAAGGGTGTAGTGTTTTTTCTGCGTTCTTCACTTCCTACGGGGGGCACGCGGGGACCAGGCTGGGCTCCAAGCATCTGTTAACCCTAGCCTCCTAGGGGTAAACCTCCTAGGGCTCGGGGGCCGCCAGTCCCCCGGACAGTCAGCCAAACAAGCTTTCTTATCGCAGAGGAAGTGGGAACTAGTGAAATACTTCTTTGAAGTATTCTATGGCACTGTTGTGAAACCCCCCTTTTGGAACCTAAAAACATAGCATTTCAAGCTGGTCTAAACTGGTCATTTCAGCAGGGTAGAAACTCCTATTACTTAAGAAAGACCATGCTGTCTGATAACCCTGCCTAAATGAGTTTGGAAAGATGTTATGTTAATAGCTGTCACTGTTTTTAACATGGTCTATTATTTATCACCTGTAGATGGTGCTGAAGTTTTCTTTCAATCAAGAGAGTGAGAGAGAAAGAGAATGAAGAGCAGAGAAAGTGAAAGACAAAGCACATAAGTCATCTACTTGAAGACTCAGCACGCACTTGTCTAGGAGTGTTAATGTTGTTTACAGGTGTCTGGCCTTGACAGCGAGACACACACACCTACCTATAACCAAATCAGTATTTCACATCAGAGACTACGATAAACTGCAGCTCAGAAAGTTCTACTCTAGTTCCATCAGTACGGATCCTTCCAGTTTACAGTACTTGATTCCACTGACACATTGGCTTGCAAACTGCACATTTACAAATGGATAAAAATCTAATGGTAGGAGCAAGCTGTCAGTAGGCTATCCGAAAGGGTGTTTTAAATCTCTATTCTTTATTCAGTAATCATTTTACAATCTCCTTTTGCAGTGACCTTTATGCTGCACTCCTGTCCTCACCATGATATGCTGTTTAATTCAACGATAGCAGGTAATTTTCAACAAACAATGTTTTGCTCGTATGCCTCAGGCACAATCTTGTTTAATCTTTATGGCTCTTTTTTGTCCTGCGGTGGCATTGTATGGCGAAGGGGAACAATATATCTCCATTTGTAATAATATACCTACTTCAAAAATGAACAGAGATTCATAAACATGACTTACAATTAGCTCTTTAGTAGTTTAAAAACAGTAACTTTTCATTTGATGATGATTTTCCTATTTATTATTTTTTATTATTAATATTATTAATTTCCTATTTATTTCCTATTTTTTTTATACCATGTATTTTAGTTCCATTTATGGGATTACATTATCACTCGTACATATGTATCAAACATATCATAGATACTCAAATAGTATTACTAATATACATTTTTTTAGGATACACATATGCACTCTTTGTCAACACTGCCAGGTATTTGTGTAAAATGAGCACGTACTGTATATATGAAAGAGGATTTAAGCACAGCAGGGAGCTGGAGGACTAAATAAATATTCACCGAAAATGAATTTAATTTCTCCAAGCAGATGGACTGACCTAGACAGAGAAGTATGGCAGTAATTGAAAGACACAATCACAATGCAATGTACATTAACCTTCAAACCAACACACACTGCCTTTACAAGAGCGTGATGCAAGATCTAACAAGTAGAAATTACATCAAAAACTATTGTGTCTTACGTAATTACATTTTTTTCCCTATCTAGTTTATGGAATTGTCCTCATAAGAGTATTTTTTACTAGCAAACATTTCAAGGTTATATGTAAGAAAATTTCCACTAACATAAACATTTAACACACACCAACTGTCGTGCATTTAAGGCCCTGCATTGAATAGATAAGTGCACCTGATCTCACGCTCTATACAAAGTTTTCCTTGTTTATTGAGATAAGGGAGGTAGAAGCAGAGGCACATTGCTGCTACTTGCACTGTGTATTGATGGTATTGATTGGTTCACGGTGGTGGTCCGTCACAGCCAATTGGGCAGAGGAATGATGAAAACAGGAGGTTGGTGGAGTTGCGCCCTGCAGAAATAAAGCATGGCATATGAGCATTTGTTCAAGCAAACTTGGATTCCAAACCCACATTCTTTTACTTGTTTTAAAATATTTTATAAATAAATTTAGAAAAATATATTCTTCCTTTCTTTTCGGCTGTTGTACAAAACTGATACTTGACAATGAAGAGCTTTGTTAATGCAAAGAGTCTGTTACACCTTAGTGGGTGGCTTGCAGAATGTCTATGCTTTTCAGAATAAATAAATAACAAAATCCAATTTGTATGTGTGAATACTTTTCTACTGACAGAAATGTCTCAAACTGTAACTCCGAAGGCAAAAATCATGGCATTCCATTATTAGAAAGAATATGTCATATTCTGAATATCTGCATATAGACCTATTCACACCTGCAGCCTTGGTTATTTCACCACCCAGAAGCATTTATTTCTTCTTGCTTGCTTGCCTGATTGATTGATTTCTTCACTCTTAAAATGAAAGGTTCTTTAAAGTGATGCCATAGAAGAACCATTTGTGGTTCCAAAAAGAACCATTAAGTCAAAGGTTCCATCTCTTTCTTACCTTTCTATAATCTACAGAACCTTCTTTTGTCACAAAGAACTTTTTGTGGCATAGAAAGGTTCTTCAGATAATAAAGGGTATTTTCTAAAATGGCGGAAGACATAACTTGATTTCTTTGCACAACTTGCGCAAGTTGAGCCACTGATCTCACATGGACTGTTTTACAGATGTATGTTTCTGGATCTGGGAACATTTCAGTTGTTGTCTGAGGGTCAGATGGCACTGATTTCATTACAAATATCTTATTTTGTGTTCTGAAGATTAACAAAGGTCTTACAGGTTTTGAGCGACATCGTAGAATTTTCATTTTGGGGTGAAATAAACCTTTAAAGGTTCTTTATGGAACCATTTATACCAAAAGGCTCTTCTATAGCATTGTGAAGCAATTTATTTTTAAGAGTGTTTCTTTCTTTCTTTTTGGCTCATTTCCTTCTTTTTCCAATTCTTTCTTTATTTCTTTCTTTTTGATTGATTTTACTAGAATTAGGATTAAATAGTATTAAATAGGATTTGTTTATTTATTCAATAATTTATTGTAATATTTGGATTGTGTTGGCTCTCAATCCTAAGTATTACCAAGTATTTTTTTATGCTTCTACAGTACTGTGCAAAAGTCTAAGGCCGCAAGTTTTTTTACCAGCATGCAATGTTTTTTTAAGTGGGTTATTTCTATCTTTTGCGGTGGCGTGTCAGTTGGAAATATCAGTTTACATTTCCAAATATTATTTTTGACATTAATTGTAATAATGCAGTGAGATTTTTGTCTGCACGAGGAGTCTGACAGTGCTCTACACAGAGATCTGATCTGATCATCATCCAGTCTGTCTGGAATCACATGAAGTAACAGAACAAACTGAGACAGACTCAATGGAGAACTGTACTTCAAGAAACTTACCTGCTCCCTGAAAAACTGCTCAAGTGTACAGAGAGCGAAAGCTCTTATACTTTTCCAGATATTTTAGCTGTACGAAACAGTTAGTTTTGCTGCTTGATATTTCAAATTAGTGTGTCTTATGTTATTTTAATTTCTAGTCTTTATAATGAACACACTGGTTTATAGTTCAAACAGTTTTACCATTTACTGCTTGTGTTTATTCTCCTAGTTATTTATCTATTTAACGTCTAACGAACTGGAAGGCTGGATAGTCACACCAAATATTGTAAAAAGCATCCTCATTTTACAGCATTTATACACAAGTGCTTAAAAAAGTTAACAGTGCTGTAGCTTTGCAGGTAGATTTCTTAAAGCATTTAGGAGACATTGTCACAGATCTTCTGGATTTAATCTCTCAGTTTGTTCTGTTTCTTCATGTCAGACGGGATGATGATCAGATCTCCGTGGAGCACTGGCTGCTGTCAGACAAAAAACTCACTGGAGTATTACAATTAATGACAAAACGAATGTTTGGAAATGTCAGCTGATATTTTGTACAGACACACTACAGCACTAGAAATGAAATGAAAACTGACTTGAAACCATATTGTTCCAGTCATTTTGGATACAACTATATATCAATCACAGACTTTATTAATATGAGTGCATTAGAACTAAACGTATCACAAAAAGACATTTTACAAGATAAAACAATAGACGTATGGAGACAAAAATTAGCATGATTTACTTATGCATTCCTGCATTTACCATAAACTGACTTCTCGGCTGTTAGGTAGACAGGTAGACCATTAGGTAGAGATATTTCCCAAAAGAACAAGAACACACAAGTACATATCCAGGACAGTTGAAAAGAACTTGGGTCTTATTGAGCAAATTTATTTTAAACTAGACTAGTTTCCGGATTCAAGTGCACTGCATGTTCTGTTACAATTGTGTTATTTTTTGTTTTTTCTATTATTGTTCCAACTAAATAAGAATGATAATGACTTTGTGCAACGTGATAAAGTAAAATTGTGTGAGCGTGTGTACTTCACTTAATTTACAAAATGGAAAAATGACAAAGAAAATAATGTTTGAAGAGAAAAGTTTCTGTGTCATTGTTTCTAGATGTCAGATGATTTGATCTGACATATTTATGTGCTCAAATACTGTCTGAGATCACAGCCTATCAGTCTCATGAATCAACTGCTAAGTACTTTCTACATGTAACTTGTCCGCCAAATGCTGTAGCATGTGAAATGACTGATGATCAGGTCTGTTGTTTGGATATGTTGAAAAATGGTGAAATACAGCAACATACGGCCTCACACACACACACACACACACTCGGGTTTTAGGATGTAATTACTATGCTCTACAGACTGTGGAGGCATTTGGAGCCGATCGCTGTCCAGCGGAGTAGCAAAAGGTGTTTAAATCTCTGCAAGGTCAGTAAAGATGACATGCTTCTGCTGCTCAGAGAGTGTGTGTGTGTGTGTGTGTGTGTGTGTTTGAGAGGAAGCCAACGCAAGGCGCCTTAGGGGAACTGCTGTCAGAAAGGGTGGGAACAAGACTTCAGCCCAGCTGTGAAAACAAAAATCTCTCTCTCTTTCCCCCCACTTCTCTTTGTTGACATCCCCCCATCTCCTCTACCTTCCATCTTAATCTTAATAGTAGGACTGAATTAGTATTGCTGTAAAGAACAAGCACAACTAGGTCCGGATCTGCCCATATATATATAGCACGTAACATACAGCAGTGTATTGCATAACACCGTGAACTAGTTAACATGATCCAGATCAAACCAGCGGCAGCTAATCAGTCACCGGGACTTTATGGATATGCCAGAGCATGCAAAAGCTGGATGCGAGCCAGCCGTCGACAGATTTCTTTTGACTGTCAGTTAGAGTATTAGCAGTTTTGAGTTGTCGAGTAGTTTATTTATCAGAGGGAACAGCCCTTTGGTTTTCTTTGGATAAGGATAGAGAAAGCTTTGTTCTCTAAAAGAGAGATAAACAAAAACCTTAAAGCTCCTGGTAAACAAAATGTTGTGCTTTGTGTGTTTAGTTTTGTTGGTGTGGCAAATTGCATGGTAGATCTGTTGAGCCTTTCATGTTCAATGTTAATCCAGGGTTGATAGTCATTCCTGAGCAGCCAGATTTACAGCAGTTTGAGTTGTGAGGACAACAGGGTTATCAGGACTTTTTATATTTATATTCTTATAGCTGATGATTTCATTTGTATCCTTACAGTGATCTATTTAACGTTTAAATTAGTATTTTTTTATTTATCTTACCCTATCAAGCACTGTTTCTAAAGCCAAACGTGTTCATGTGGACATCTTTGTTGTGTCATGCATTTTGTTTTTTTATATTTTGTAGTGTCTTGCCATGAGCAGTGATTTTAAGATACAGTTTAATTTAAAAAAAAATAGTGTAACTTGTATTAAATGTCTTTAAACCCATGCATTCTGCTCTATCCTGGTGCGCTCCATCTATTGTAGTTTCTCTGAACACATTGGAAAAATGAAGAATTCTGAAATCATATTGAAAAAATAAACATTCTAATTAATCGACTGATATGCCCAGACAACTAATTAAGAAGTTTATTTCGTAAATATGCACTCGATACAAGATGATAAACACAATATGTACTATGTAACTACTTCTCGTCCATCTGTTAAACTGTCAGCATGTACAGTCTGTTTGTCTTTAAAGCAGTGTTTCTCAACCCTGGTCCCAGTGTGCCAGAAGTACACTGCATATTTTGTATGCCTTTCTAATCAAACACACCTGATTCAACTCGTCAGCTCCTTAGTAGCAACTCCAAGACCTGAAATGGATGTGTCAGATTAGGAAGACATCCAAAATGCGCGCTGTTAAGGCTTTAGGATACCGTTTTTAAGCAATAGTTCACTAAAGTATGAACATTTTCTTAATTTATGTCATTCTAAACCAGTTTGACTATAATTTTTCGGTGAAACACAAAAGTCAAATATTTTATATTGATGTGCTGGTTGGATTCTCCCTGCAATTACAATGCATTTTTACTATACACTTAAGTTTAAGTATCAAGAAAGATGCAGAAGCTCAATGAAGGAACCATAAAGTAGAAATGAGGGTGAGCAAATATCATTTTGATTTGACTGTCTCTTTTTGTGTCATACTATCTTTTGCAAGGTTAGATAATTGACATCAACCTTGGTTAAGTACAGTGTCCATCTCCACTAATATTTGCACCCTTGATAAATCTGGGCAATGGTGGCTGTGAAAATAAATCTGCATTGTTTATCCTTTTGATCTTTCATTCAAAAATGCATGCTAGCCACAGTTATTGGCACCCAATTATTGTCCTTTTCCCAAGATAACAGCTCTGAGTTTTCTCCTGTAATACCTGAAGAGCACCAGATAAGAGAAAAGAGACCATTGCTTCATCCAGAATCTCTCCAGACCCTTCAGAATACCAGCTCCATGTTGGTGCTTCTCCTCTTTAGTTCACCTCACTCAGGGACTGCTAGGGCAAAAGCTTTTGTGCTCAGTGATTAATTCTTGTGTCAGTTTTGGATTATTGTCCCAGTGGAAGACCCAACCATGGCCCATTATAAGATTTCTAACAGAGTCAGTGAATTATGGATTTTTATCTGTTGTATTTGATAGAGTCCATGATGCCATGTGTCTAAACAAGATGTCCAGGACCTCCAGCTGAAATATAGACCCACAACATCACAAACACAGCAGTATACTTCATTGTACACATGGAGTACTTTTTATCCCTGTGTTCACCAAACACATCATGAGTGATGCTGCTAAAAAATCTCATTTTTTAGTTTCATCTGATCATAGAAGCCAGTGCCATCTGTACTTCCAGTCCTGTCTGACAACTTAACAGGCTGGTGGTTGTTTTTGGATGAGTGAGGAGAATTGTTCTTAAACCCTCCTGAACAACATGTGCTGATGTAGGGGCTGTTTGACTATTTTTCTAAAGGTTTTTTGACCCTGAGACTCAACTATTTTCTGCAATTCTCCAGCTGTGATCCTTGAAGAGTCTTTAGCCACTCAAACTCTACTTCTCGACGTATATTAGGAGGATTGAGACATTAATTAATTCTTAATTATTTCCCTGATGGTGTAAATGGAAATTTTCACTGCTCTAGCTCTTTTCTTAAAGCCACTTCACTAATATGTGAAGGTCAATTCTCTTTTGCAGCAAATAAGAAATATATGCCTCGAAAGGATAGTGTGAAAAGACATTTTAATGTGATTGACCTCTCTTCCCATCTCACTGAGCAAGAAGCTTTAATGAGACTTGTGTGAGAAAGACGGTGAGCACTGGAGTAAAATAAGTGCACTTAAAAACACTTTAAATGTCCGCATTTCTGTGTGTGTGTATTTAATGAACTCAGCACCTCTCTCATGCCACGCTGTGCAATGACTTTTTCCATAATGTCACTTTTCCCCGTCTCCCAGAGCCCATAAATCAAAAATCTCCATTTTCTCACGAGGACTCTTAATATAATCCTCTCATTTTTCAGGTGCTCTGTTCAGCCAGTAAGATTTTACAAGCTTATTATCAATTTAACATTGGAATTGCAGTGAGTATATTAATAATAAGGCTAGATGAAATCTGGGCTCCTAAAGTTGCCCCCTAGCCGGGAATGTCAAACTCATTTTATGTCATGGAGCAAAATGGCACCTTATGCAGGTAGTTTTTTCTTTTATTTGGTAAAACTCTGTGTACCCATGTAGAGACCATAAACGTGTTGTTCTGGTTCATGCAATCATTAATTTATAGGTCAAATCAAAAGGAGCATGTGGAATGTATTAATTGTTCATCAGCATTCTTTAGATTTCATATGCATTCAAAATTAATAATTATTAGGAATATATTAAGAATGATATTGACAGGAAAAAGAGAGAACCACTCTTTTTCCCCCTCACTGATAACTATGTTGCTTTCATAAAAATTTCTTAAACATATGCATTACTGCGACATTGCTTAAAAATGTCTAAATATTTTTAATATTTAAATATTGGATCTCATTATGAGCTCTGGGAGTGCATGGGTTCTTATTTAGTTTTTTTTTATAGTTAAATTGAAATTACTGACATTGTTTGACACAAATGACATAATTTCCTCCTATTGGCCTGTTATGTATTTAAATATATATATATTCCTATAGCTGCAATTGGCTCATAAACGCACGCTTAAATAAACATGTTCGTTCAACAATTATGTCCAGCTCTGCTGATCAGAACTCAGTCACTCAGACTTGTCACTTTGTCCGAGTGGCTTGCTTCCATCACATGTATGAAGGTTGCCCTCAGTTTTTCGGTGTTGATTCGACAGGATTTTCAATGAGATGTGAGTGGGGTCGGGGCGTGGGGCACATTTTGGCTGCAGGTACGTTCAGGACTGAAGAGGTTTGACCCCTCGGTCCTGGCAGCGGCCTTCGAGTGGCACCGTAGAAAAGTGACCTCATTTTCCATCACAGTCTTTCTTTCCCTTGAGTTCTTGTAGGTTCTCCTGCAGAGAAAATTTGCAACATTGCACATTCATTAGCAGCATGCATTTTGCTTGTATTTTTAGTTATACCTTTAAATTAAATACAAAAAGTTAACAAGTTAAATAAGTATCCTTTTGTTGATTACTTGTATGACTTGCTGGTTTACCTCCACCCACTTGAAATCTAATTGGCCCAAAATCAAAAAAATCTAATTTCTGCTCCACATAACTCCATATTAAACATCAGATATGTTCTGGTTGAATGTTTTTATTACATTGTGCAGTCATTTCTTGTTCACTATGGCAAAATAACTTTTTTAAAAATGTATTTTAATTTAATTTGTGCCTATTTAAACACATTATGCCTAAACAAAAGCAAATATACCAATATATTTAGAAAATAATGTTTTAATATTTAGATTAACTGTTAATAAATAAACAGAATAAATTACTGTTTATTATTTCTTTCAGTGACTAATTTGGCAGAATGGCCTTCACAGAAAGTTAGAAGTTTTAGTTTTTCCCTTTTCTAAAATAGAAATGATTGCAATACACATTTACGTGCCATATTAATACTTTTTATTTTTTTTTAAGGTTTTTTTTTTTTCTCCAATAATTCAAGTTTGTGTAATATTACTAGGGCTGTCATGATATTAGATTTTTCAAACTATGGTAATCGTCAATACCGTATTGACTACATAATGGAATATAAATGAATATAAACCACTTGTATTCGTTGGGAACGGCAGCTCTGTGAAGACGGACACATGTGAGCACACTTTGACCTGATGTGGAAGTCTGTTTTCGCAGGTCAGAAGTGAGGAGCTATTTCCTTTTGTGCCCGACCTGAATGCGTTATTTTTTAAGCTGTGAAAAATCGTGTGTAAACGGAGTGTAATCAGTGCGTCTGGCAGGTCCGTAACAGGTCGGTCCTGTTGGATTGGGATACAGTTACAGCGCTGGAAATGGAAGGACCCCCACTCACTCAATCCTCACTACGGTTAGGTTACTTCGCCTAATTGTGCTAAAATACTTGTCATTTGTGCCATGTTAAACCAGCCCCCCTTGAACTTTACCTCTACACACACTCTCGAGTGTGTCAGGGTGTGTGTGTGTGTGCGATTCAGGAGTTTTTCTAAGCCACAGTCATAACAGTGAAGTGAGATATGAGACTAATTTGGTGGTATAGGAGCGAGATTCTGCTTCTCAAGCAAGTTTTTGGTCCCTCCACCTGATTAGTGAGAGGGATTAAATATCCCAGCCTGGTTTTACCAACCTGCGTCACACCACGGGGAAGGAGGATGAAGGGACGAAGATGGATGAACGGGAGGGGAGATCAGGGTGGACACTGGGAGGGAAAAATTAAAGACAGGAAGTGAGTGAAAGGAGAGAAATAACATAGTGAAGTATGTAAACGTTACTGTAGGGGTTACAAAATCTTTACTCAAGCATTGATCCGTTATGACGTTGGTTAAATTAAAATAGGGCTGGAAGTTGATCCTAAAAAGAATCTGTTCTGGGACATGTAGTCGTTTTTGATTTGCATCTTTTGATTCTGTTTTAAGAAAAATATTCAGAAATATCCATTTGGCAATATTAGATGAGAACTGAAGAGAGACTATTGATTTCTGTAGAGCTGCTTTTGCAACATTGAGATTTTAATTGAATTGATTTGAATCGACTATTAACTAAATTGTTAAACTGATTTGTTCCAAAGAGTCATTTGAATCAATTGACTTGTTCATTCATTCATTTGCTGACCAGCAGTTGCAATCATTCACTTAAATTTGTTCAGTTGAGTAACATGATTTGTAGCGTTCTGTGAAAGCAAAAGAGAATTGCTCTGAATGTATGGGGCTGTGGGCAGGAGCACAAAGGAGAGCGAGCGTGCAGAGAAGACGGGGCGGGTAGAAGAGTTAAAGCACAGCCAGATGAGATTGATTATTTGCAGGTCTGCGTAATTATGCACAGGTGCTTTTCTGCCCGCCGCGCACACGAACACACACACGCTGTGACCCGACGCACTCCAAGCATGCAGAAAACCCGACTTACAAGACTTAAGAATAAACACACTTGTTTTGAAAATCTCCCCACCCAAAACCTCCCAAGCGTTGGTGTCTGTGGCTGTTGTGCGTATGTGTGTTTAGATTCATATGGAGCGAAGCACCTGGACAGGCCCCTCGCTTCAGATCCATTCCTGCTTTTGTTTTCGGGGTTAACATTGTTGCATTATCGTCCACATGTTTGATATTTAATGCCAGAGGACTATTCCAGCTCTGACTAAATGCATAACTGTGACCTCAGTATTAGGCAAAGACTCAATCGCTCCATCACCTGTTAGCGTCTACATAAAACTTTACAAATTAAACAAAAGTCATGGTGTGAGCATCTGAGAATTTTTTTTCCTTTGTTTTTTCCTCATAGTGATTGTACTTTTCATTATTCAACATTATCAGTGAATGGCATATTTTATTTTATACTTTTAATCTTTTATTAGTTATGCCAAATCTGTGTTAATATTTTGTCATGTTTTTATTATCTAAATTATGACAAACAAAAGTCACAGAGAAGATTCTCCATATGTTTTTTTTTAATTCAAAATCTATTATGATTGTACTTTTCAGTGGGTCCAAAATGATCTGTTAATGGCAATATTTTTATTTTTGTAATTTATTGTTATTTTAATTGTATTTATCTAATTTTATTACTTTTGACAATTATTTAACTTCCTCAACAAATTTCAGTAGATTAATCAATGATTAATACATAATTATTAACGTTATTTTTAATTTTACATTTCTGTTCAGTTTAATAGTATTTTCATTTTTATTGTTATTTTGAAGTTTTTTGTTTGTTTTTATAGATTTACATTTGTTTTACTGTCCAATACTTAAAATGATCACAGCAGAAAATTATGAATTTTGATTAATTGGCCTGATACTGTTTCAATCACTTGTTGCGGTGAGTATTGCTTTTTAATTCATTGTTTCCCATTACTTTTTTAATAGATTGAAGCCATTCAAAGAAAGGAGAGCCTTAAGGCGATGACCGAGATTTTCTACGCTGCCCTTTTTGGTTATGATGAGGTAGGTGGTTAAACCCAAAACTGTTGACTATTAGTACTAGTGTTGCATATGATAACTGTCAAGAGTTCACAGTAAGTTTGGCATCTCATGTTTTAGGGAATTCTGTCAGACGATTGCGTTCTTGCAGCGGCGCTCTGGAGAAACATGTTCAACAGACAGTGTGAAGACCCCAGACAGCTTGAGATGATGGTCGAATACGTTCGCAAACAGGTCAGTGTGTGTGTGTGTGTGTGTGTGTGTGTGGATGGTAAGAGACCAGTTCTCTATTCCTGTGCAAACAGAGACATGTGTATATACAGCTCCGACTTCCTCACACACATAAACACATTGGAGTGCTGCACGTCACCCACTCCGTCACTCAAATCAACTGGCACTGTGTTTAACAAGCAAACACCCCCCATCTCCACCCCATAATGTGACATTCATTGGGTTCAGCATTTACTGTGTGTTTGTGGAGAGCTTTCCCTTCATGAGCCCCTCTTCAGCCTCAACTACATCCTCGCTAGAGCTGCACAATTCATTCAAAACATATTCATGATTATGATTTTCACTACTATGATTTAATTGTTAAAAAGTGTCGTTTTTGACTACGTTTTTGTTTACCATTCACAACATGTTTTTTGTTGAAATTATATCCACAAATTGATACAAATGTCCTGATGCAGGTGTTTTTTGAATCTGTTGTGAAAGTGTTTTCTGTGTCACATGCGTAGTCCAGCTCGCTCACTGGCGTGATTCCTCCAGCGCACACCTTACCCTCTGGCCAGAGTGGCGTGAGACGGATGTAAACACAAACAGGAACTGTTGATCTGCCAGTGTGTGTCAGTAATTCTGCTAACAATAGGCTTTTCCACCAAGACACGAGTTCAGATTGAACTGTTCTAGTTGTTTTAGGTAAAAGTGTTTCAGAATCAAATGTTTCATGGGTAGCAATTTACAATGTTCAATCCTGATAATGTATTAGGTAGGCCTTTCATAAAACAGTGACTAGCTATTTTTTACAGCCTTTTTTAATCAAGGTTAATGTTTGTTTAAAATATACACTTACACATTTACAAGGTATAACATGATTGTACTTTCCAGTGTTTGGTTGCAGGGTCTGAAAATAGCCTCTTAATAGCTATATTAATGTGTAATATCTGTAAAAAAAATATTATTTATATATATATGTTACCGGCAATGTGTGAAATGCCGGCATTCTATAGAATGAAAATGTATGAAATGGTTGCTGCTTCACACATTGCCTAGGCATTCTATAGAATGCCGAGTTGCCGTGCGGCAAAGTATGTAACGCCTACCCCC
>JAUCNO010001512.1:261210-275890 GCA_032353835.1 Enteromius viviparus
TTTGGTATTCAGTTTCTGAACGATTTGGGCACAAGCCAACAGTTTGGTGACGAGTCTTACGTCATTTTTTTTTTTTTACTATTAACGGTAATACCGTATACCGGGGTAAAATAGGGAGGTGGTATGACGGTATCAAAATTTGGATACCGCCCAAGCCTAGTAGCATCATAAGTTTCTTTCAAATAAAAGGCAATACCATAATGCACCATGATAAGCTCAGAGAAAAAAAACCCATCCAAAATGGTGGATGCAATAATTAAATCAATCCCTAAAAGTGTCGATTAAAATAGCTCAATCTCATACAAAAAATGCTCAACGCTGTTTCTACATTGAGTGTTACAAATGGATCAGTTGTGAGTTTAGGATGTTTTAAGGAGTAGAACTAGGTTTTGGAACAAAGCCATGGTAAACATACAAGCTATGATGTTAAAAAGCTTGTTGGATTTAAAAATCCTACCTGAACCTGAGGAGAGGATCATGTTCCCAGATCTTTGGACTTCATCAAATCTGCTGAAAATTACATTCAACCTGTAAAAAATAAAAAATAAAGTTGCTAAGTTACACAAAAATACCTAGACCTTCAGAACAGTAACTCCTGGAAATGTGACTCTTGGAGCACACGAAACCATCCTTAGAAACAGGTGTTGCAAATCTAACAAAAAAGGCTCTCACTTAGCAGGGTAAATGTGTGTGAAATGGAAATACCTTTCATTCGGTCACTCCCTTTGTCGTGATATACCACCTGACTACAGAGACTATTTAACAAATGCTTAGACTATTAGCTATAGACATATTGACATGATGACCTAAACTCGTAAACTATGGACGCATCAGTACGTGATTGCTTCACATGTCGGTTAGGCGGTCTAAATGTGTGGTTCGAGGCAAGAACAAGCTACAATGAGAACCAGACTTTTTGCCGTTAGCCATAAGTCTGGCTGAGCGAGACTGTTTGTGATGTAACAGTTGATGTGTCACATTTCAGCATGGATGGTTTTGTGATCTTGTCAGTGTAATGCAAGCATTGCACCAACTGTATTTGACCTCAAAGCAAACCTGCAAGTCCAAAAGTTAGTGTAATGTATGTGTGAAGACGTTAGGCAACCATAAAAGAGGTCATTTACAGGTCTTAAAGACACAGACGTGAAAAATATCTAAAGGTCAAAGAGATACATACATCAGTACTATAATTCAATGTAAGTAAAACTTTAAGAGGATCAAGGGAATAAAATAATGATTTTCACTATAGTATGGCCTCTAATGAAACAACAATTTGGGAAAAATTCAAGCATCCTCAAATGACAGCAAACCCCCGTGATCTGAACCATGTAGCACTGCTCTCTAAAACTCCTCCCACTGCGTATTCACAAAGCTGAGGATGTTTTCGTCCTTTAAAACCCTCTGAGAATCCTTCATCCTTTACATCCCTCTGAGAAGATTGCCTGTGCGAGTCAGAGGCAGATCCCCAGAGCCCTGCACATCAAAGCCGATTCATCGTCATATTCACAGCTCCCTGTGAGGGGATTCTGCCATGCTGAATCTGGACGGGCTGCCACATTTCTCTGCCTTACAGCGTGGCAAACAATCATTTTAGGTTAGGAATAGGACATAATAATAAATTGAATACCCAAAGCATGCATTTATGATATTGATTAAAAAAATCCACATTGTGAATAGTGTGATGTTGTTAATATCCAAAGCTCGAACTGCCAAATTCATTCAATTCTAACTAGGACAAGCAAGTAAAGCCTTGTAATATTAATACTTAAGAGGATGTTGGCTCAAACAATCCTGCTGTTAGGATTTCATTTTAAATAAGGACATCCCTGTTGACAACCACTGACAAATGCAAACATTTAATCCTACAAGTCCATCATTTCTGCTTTACAAAGTGTCCCACAACAGAATTTTGAATTGCAAATGAGACTGGATGCCTTTTTTTTCCCAGTTTAAAAGAAGGGAAGTGCTGCTTGCTAAACCCTCTTGGACTACAGTGTTCAAAAAAAAGATTTCTTTCCCCATTCATTTCATCCATACAGACTGACTGCACGCTTCTAAATTAAGCTGAGAAGATTTGAATTTTGCAGATAAACCCATGGCAGTCTAGTCCCAAAGAATCTGGACACAGATGCACATGAAGCCAACCGAGAAGGCAGTACAGACATAACAGTAATCTAATAAATCAAATATAATAAGTGCATCTCTCGGAAAAAAGAAAGGAATTAGCATTAGCTTAAAATATTTTTGTATGACCCGAATGATTGTATTAATAAGATCTGATGAATTAACTCAAAAATAAGTTGCAGTACACATACTTGGGTCTCGATGTTCAAAGTTACCGGTTTGACGTTGTGTCTGAAGTCAAAGCAAACTGTTTTCCTCAGGCGTGTTCCAATTGAGCCTGCCCTCAAAAGTCTTAAAACTAGAACCACTGAGAAGATCAGAGGAACAGATGCCTGCATGGTCCCTGGAGACGTGCACAGATTTTAAGTGGGAGGGACTTCTAACAGATGTTACAACCAAATTCAGACCACAAGCAAATGTTGGCATGTCATCCTCCTCTCCATGCACTTTGGTCAACTCTTGCAGATTAGTATCCTAGCTGGACTCTTTCTTCTGCAGGTTCAGACCCATGGAGAGAAACATCTGAGAGTGGTTCTATAAATGGAATACTCTTCGAACAAAATCAGACGGTTGAATGTAAATGACACACTGTACTGTGCAAAAGTCTTAGGCCATTAGTATTTTCACCACAAAAATGGTTATCAATAATAATGCAGTGAGATTATTGTCTGACAACAGCCAGTGCTCCACGTCGAGATCTGATCTGATCATCATCCAGTCTGTCTGGAATCACATGAAGTAACAGAACAAACTGAGACAGACTCAATCCAGAAGACCTGTGGAAACGTCTCCAAGATGAAGAAAAAAAACAATCTGCAAAGCTACTGTAGTAGCTACTGCAGTTTTAGACACTCGTGTAAAAATGCTGTAAAATGAGGATGCTTTCAAAAATAATGCATTAAAAGATTTAATTTATCAGTTAACTTCTAATAACTGAATCAAATAAATATTTGGTATTAAAGCTTTTGGTAAAACAGCTTCTGTTTCCAGAGGTACACTTGCCCATCGTTTTTCACGTAGCTTTCCCGGTAGGTAATTTTTTTAAGCATCTTGGAGTGTAAATCATATACTGTATACATAATAATTTATTATTTAAAGACTAATTGTAGAGTATTTCTACAGTTATAATCCCCACACAAAGGTATTTATGCTGCATCCTTCTGAACCTTCAAATCTACCTTTGGAAATGTCTTTATTTGATCTAATCTAAAAGGGACAAAAATGCTACTTTTGATATTTGCACCAATTAGGCTATTACAGTAAAACTGTAAAAGCCACACAGATCACTTCAACTTTATGGATGGACTGGCAGTCTGAAGACTGTAATTATGCAAACTATCCTCTCTGAACAGAGAACAGGCAATAACACCTTAAGCAAGGAGACAGAGTAAGAGAGAAACAGGTCATCTTTTATTCATTGCATCATGCCGGCTAACAGAATGTCTCAGTCTCACACAGACGATGAGCTTAAATAAAAAAAAAAGACAACATACTCTGCTTAAAATAGGAATAACAGCAGCAGTGCACTTTAGCACGCTTACAGTGAACCCATATTTCATTCAGCACCATTTCATAATTTAGACCTTTTACTTGGAAAAGGAAGAAGATAGTGTCTGAAAACACAGGTATATGTGTTTAAACAGACATTATATAGAAAAGTGGATAATTTCTAAATAACATCAACAACACCTCCATGCATGACTGTAGAAAACTGAGCATGGGTCCAAAGTTCAATGCTTTAACATAAAGCCGTTGTGTGGTCTCTATCATATTCCTTTTCCTTTCTCTCATCCATTGTTTATGTGGAACCTGAAGCCAGTTCACCGAAACTGAATCTCCAGAGCACTCTCTCTCAAAGTCCTCATGCTGTGATATTTTAAAAGGCTACGCAAATGAAAGGACACTCAACTAACGGCTCGCTGATCATAAAAATTCACACTGCCAACATTATAACAAGACCCAGAAGGTCCCTTGATGATGAGCATTATGACAATGACTGGGGAATTTTTCCAGGTGTTGTAATAATCTTCATCATCATGTCCTCTTCCTTAATCACTGCTGCCAGACTTGATACTTTCTGCTTGACTAGGTGCTGATTGCAAGGGCAGAGTAAAACAGGGAAGAAGTATAATTGCTCAATTTCAGCCCAACGGGAACAGAAGGGCTGTTGAAGGAATCAATAAGCAACAGGCTAAGGGCTCTGGCCCTGGAGACGGCTTAAGTACCTTAGAGGTAAGAGAATAAAAGAGGAAAGAAAGTACAGGAAAGCCGTTTAAACACAGAGAACAGAGAGTTCTTAGAGAAAAGTAACCCAATAAATCTCCAGGGTGCAGCTTTCGAATCGAAAGTTGACATCTATTTTTATACATATCTGTTGCATTTACTGTATAATGTGAAGACCAAAAAAGTCTGAAACACTTCTGCCCACATCATTCATCCTTATATTTACATATAAAATTAGATATAAAGCCCATAGGATTGCTTTTCTATTGCACATCATTCATCTTTACATATAAAAGATATTTATATATATAGATATCATACTGCCTGTTTGTAAATAGCCAGTAGGCATAATTCGTGAGCTTGAACATCCCACTTTCTTGAAGTGCTAAGAGTTTTTATTTTTAACCAATGAATGTTTAAATGGCTATACATATGCAAATTATGTTATTGTGTTAAAATGTTATTTAATAATAAACTACTGCAGTAAATTTAGTATGTATCAGTAAACAAGAAAAATACTATAAATGTATGCATATATGAAAAAATCTGATAAAAATGAAGTAATGCATGCACGCACACATACACACAGAGTAAACTTATCAGCATGCAATATGAGTTGAGTCAAAAGAGGCAGAAGCTCTATTTAAACGTCTGACTCTAGTGGCTTTGAGACTCAATATTCCATGTGATCTCTTTTTATTCAGCACACACACGTCCCACCAGCCTCATCTGTAGTCCTCTGTCACAGAGGTGTAGGAGAGAGTGAAGTGGAGAATAGAGAAAAAGCGAGAGTGAATAAGACAGAGAGAAGGTGAAATGCTGTTTGATCATGAATAGTTCAGTTGCTCAAAAGCAATATTCAAAAACTCCAGCCAGATTTACTGTTTGTTATGAAACAAAATAGTTCATCCAAACAAATGTTTAAGCAATACTACTGATGTTTTTCCAAGCCCTTATCACTGTGAAAGACAAATTCTGATCCATTCTGCTACTTGTTTCCACAATATAACAATGCCTGATAATATATGACATATAATAATGACATTAATACATGATATAATATAACATAAAATAATACAGCAGCAAAACTACCATACTTAATGTCAGGGTTTTTAAAAATATAAAAAAATCATAAAATATTTCTCCACAAAATGCATTTATTTTCTTGCTCAATCATGCTCAAAGCGTGCACATTTTCACAAAATCCACTTGTGAAGACAAAATACTGTATATATCTCATTCAAAATCAGCATTATGTGCACAAAATGTGTTTTCATTAAAAGTAAGACACACCATGGCAGATAGATTGTTAATTTATAATTTAAATCGAATTTTATCGGTCCACAAAAAGAGTCAGGCGCCTCAAATTTCGCCAACAGAAAATCTTACTGACGAATAATAAAAGCAATAAGAAAAACATTGTTTGGTCACCTTTAAAAAAACAGCTAACCCACAAAACCAAACCTCCCAAAATGTAAAATAAATATGGATCATCACATCAGTGTATCTACTTGATTAGTTTATCAGCTGTGACAGACAGCTTTCTATGACTTTTGCAGTTGGCAGTAGAGATAAGCCATATCACTATCTGTAACATGCTAATCCTTTTCCACGCTGATGATATGTCTGTTTTTTTTGTCCTCGCAGACAGCCTCAACCTCAAGTTGCCTTTTAGATATATGTTGAAATAATGTTTGTTGTGATGTCCTGAAGATAGGAGACTAAATGACAACATTATCTGATGAGTCCTTACCATTGTACACGAAAAGCCTCAAAATCTGATCTTAACCCCTGAAGACTTGTTTAAAGGAAGACAGAGGATGGTGTGAATGGTATGGAACACCTTTTTTTGCATCCAATCCTATGTAGCTGATAAGACAT
The DNA here is from genome assembly GCA_032353835.1 of Enteromius viviparus. NCBI lineage: Eukaryota > Metazoa > Chordata > Actinopteri > Cypriniformes > Cyprinidae > Enteromius > Enteromius viviparus. The sequence continues at coordinate 267,439 of JAUCNO010001512.1, forward strand.
GCATGGTTTTATTGTTATGTGAACCATTTAATCATTACCATTTCAGTCTAACATTTTCTTTTTTTCAGGAGCACAAATTGTGGCAGAGCATGATAACAAATATTCCACAATATCAGTGCGTACTGTTTATAGTCAACACACAAAACCAACAGAATTTCAATCCACTGGCTTGCGCAGGCAATTACAGCAGATGGAAAGTAATAAGATGCCAAAATAACAAGAAGGCAGTTACTGACTAGAAGTGGGAGTCCTTACAATGGGAATCCTCTCACAAGTCAACATCAACAACAACAAGGAAAACAAAGCCATGATTGTGATACACATTGCAGGTAAATCAAAAATGCTAAATACACAGCAGCGTGTTTGATTATACTGGTAATCATGGTCCATTTTGAAACATTAGTGTCCTCTCTTTCAAAATCTTTATGGATTTCTCTGTTGTCTCATGAGACCTGTAATAAACAAACAAAACCGGATAATTGCTTTGGAACAAAATGTATTGTACAATGTGATATGCAAATGAAAATAACTACACAAACAATGTTAGACATTCTGAAACCCATGAATGATGGCTCAAATTCGTTTTTCTCCTCTGGAAGGCAACACCGAGGAAAGATACATGCACGACTGGATGCATTCTGTGCCTCTGACTGAAGTACCGAGCATCATTTGGACAGAATGACTTCCTGTGTTTCAGCTCTGTTGGCCTGAGGCGTAGCGGTGTCAGCTATATAGAGAGAAAAAGTCTGTGTGTGTGTGTGCTTGGCAGTTTGTCAAGGTACTCACTCTGCTGGCTCTAAGGTAAGTCAGTGTGAGCGGGTCAGCATAACACGATGAAAAATGCTGCGTGAGCTAGCCCTGAGAAACTACGTATCACCATGACAACTACTGGATTTCTTCGAGATAACAAAAAAGGGAATATTCCAATGTGGCAGCTGCGTTAACTACAATAAATGTCAGTGTAAAGCTTTAAAACCACGCCGCGGTTAAGGTTTGGTGAGCTCAGTGGCGAGGCAGTAAAACAAGACGGTACCTATGAGTCTGGCAGTGAACTTATAAAACGTGTCATATCTTCATAGCTCACATTGACACCTCACTCGGGTATCGCTGCTACCTGCTGTGATGCGCTGACATGACTACGGCACGAACAGACGGCACAGATGGGAACTTTGTGTGTGTGTGTGTGTTTGTATGTGTGCTTTTTTGTGACTGCGCTGATATGAGAGTAAAGTCTCATGTGTGTTGCTTGTGTGTGTTTTGTATAAAGTGTTACAGCATCAAGCTTTGAGCAATGATACCGCAGTTTAGCCAGTAAGGACAGAATCTGAAAAAAAAGAAAAGGTTTGCCCTTGAACAACTCTATAAATGTGTGGTGTGTGTTTTCTTGCGCACATGAGCTATTTGTTCAGATGCATGGCTCACATACACATGTAAAAAACGTATCTTTGATATACTATATGTATAAGTTGCAACTGATCTTGACAGCCAGTGATTAGTAAGCAGTTTTGTGTTTAAAAAAGAGCAGCTAAGATATCATATTTCATCTATTCATACATTAATTCTCCAAATCACTTGTGCTATGTATAGTAATGGGTGATATTATATACCATAAGTATAAAAAAAAAGTTTCAAATGCTATATGGATGGCTATGAAGTGAGTGAACTCAGTTGGACTGGATGATTTCTTCCACAGCCGTTTGATAGATTAATGGGACATGCTAATTGCTTTTTGTTACGTATAAATATGGGTACTGATCAATAACTGTCAAGATCAGTTGCTCTTTTAATATAAAAAATATTTAAAATCTGCTTTAAAAACCTGATAAGATTGATCCGAGAGAAAAGCAGGAAGTCCAATGGTTTCTTACTACTTCTTAGTATTCTAAATGCATCACTGCTCCAAGAGTCTACAGCCCCAGGGAAACTGAGCAAACTAAATGGGACTTAAGCTGGTGCTTTAGTCTTGATGTGATTTTTTTTTTTTCGTTGGAAAAGATTTAAGTGACAGCTCACTGAACTATAGGATAAGTTTCAGAAGAGTTTTTAATTAGTTTAGTTTTTTAGTGGGTTATTTAAAGAGCTGTACTCTAGTGCACCGTTAATTTTGGAACAGTGCTATAAAACACATTTTAGCCCCAATGCTTAATTGATTGAAGATTGATTTCTTCTTCCCTATCAAACTAAAAATCAGTAGGCCTGCTAGTTAGGGAGCATATAGTGTGAAACCCATTCAAAGTATCACTATTAATTACATCAATTATATTATATTAATTATATTTTGATATATTAATTATATATTTATTATATTCAAATATTTCTCTCAGAGTGCACCTATTATGGGTTATGAAAGCTTCACATTTTGGTTTTGAGAGTCCCAAACAACGGTTTTACATACATGCAAGGTCAAAAAAGACTAAAATAAGTACTTTCTTATAATATGCAATTTTATCTTATTTGTTCAACGACTCCCTAATGATTTGTTTAACGATTAATTTCTTCCAAACCCCGATTGGTCGATTTAATTTATAGCAGTGTTGGTGAGATTTTACTGCTTCAAAAGTGGCACCTATTGTGGCAAAGAATGAACTTGCATTTCAATCAGGCTAACATGAAAATATGTCCGGGAAATATGCTAATGCTTCATGTTGATGTCACCATGAAACTGCTTGGGACTCATTGTAAAAATGACTAATTTCAATGAATCAGAGTCGACTCTTTCTTTTAAGAGACTTAACTTACACGGTGCATTTTCAAAGACATTACAGGATGTTTTCATTCACCTACAGCTCATTTTCAAAAATCTATGATAGGGGCACTTTAAAAACTTTGAGGAACACATGATCATAAATGGCAAAGCTGCTTTCTCAGAGTATGTACTCTTTGCTATCAGTCTTGCTGAAGGACAGTTGTGAAGGGACACAAAAACACGAGCAGACAAATCTCCAAATTGCATTGTTCCATGGTTTGTCTGTGAGAGACGGTTGACAAAAATGATTGATATCAAAGAGAAACAAGATGAAACATGATTCTTTTCATTGTTAAAGCTCATTTGTTCATTTTGATGGATGATTAGACAGACAAAATGCTTAAAGACGTTTGAAAGTATTACCGTCAGCCTCTGATCTCACTGATCAGAGAGAATGCGAAAGAAAAGAAGAGGCTGTGATGAATTTAAGTGAGTCTCTAAGCTGATAAAGTGACTGAGTGCATACTGTACCTCTGAAATGTTGGTTCCCTTTCAAAATGTTATTTGGAAAGTTCAAGTGCACCGATAACCAGACAAACCCACAGCTATACACTGACACACACAGACACACGCACATTTCCGTTAGCAGCAAAATAAACTAATGTAAGTATGAGTTGCTTCAGTATCATAATGTCTCTTGGAAGGAGCATTGCACACTCAGTAATGAGTCTGTCTACAGTCCCTGCAGTCATGAACTCAGGCATAGAAGGTGCTCAGAAGATCCGAGTGAACTACAAAAAGTTAGCAGATGGTGAACAGGCTGTCGTCAATACAAAAAAGACTGCAAAATGATGTTAACAATTTATTTTTAAACCAATTCCTTTGCTTATGACAGTGGTATTTGATATAGGTTCTGAGACAGACTTGATATGATTGGAAGTTATGCTGTCGTGAATAAAACTTGCCGGTCATATATCACTTGACGGTCTATATATAATTATGTTTAATTTTCAAGGGTAATCACCCACCACCATGGTGATGGGACGCACTGAATTTGCTGTGTTCCCCTGGAATGACATTTAAATCCAAAGATTTAGTCCAGACCATATCTCTCCACCTAAACCTTACCCATGAGTAATCCCTTAAATCAGAGGAAATGATAGATGGATGATACTAATGTACAAGCACCAAACACTGATTATATGTTCTTCAAATCTGATTAGCTAATCACAATGCTGTTCCGGGGTCAATAAAAAAGTTGACCTATGAACATGTTGGACTTTGATTGGATGTATCTTCACACAATCAATGGATAATGAGGTTTACAGATTGGTCCACTGTTGAGGATGCCAATCATCACAGGTCCCATTAGGCCTTACAAATGTCCATTATCCAATGTAACAACCAGAGGCTTACATCCATACACTTGATTTGTCTCTTTTCCCCCAATGTGAACTTTTGAACTTTCGTCTAGGCTTAATACAGATATGCTGTCCTTTTTCAGACCAGCTGCTGTTTAACTTCAATAATTATTCCATCTCATTCATTCGGGCTGTTGTTTCTTCAACAAATTGTCTTTGTTTGGGTTTCTGCTATTTTTTCTCTCCCCTATGTTTGACCTCAGGCCGTAAGTAGTCATCAGTCAAACAGAAACAATAAATGGCTTTTGTAGCCTACAGGTGCTCCAGTGCTTCGGCAAACTTCTGCAACATTTCAAAAGCACAAATGTCATGTAACAAATGCATATGACAACAAAGACAGTGATGCATGAATGTATTAAAGTAGCATAGCCACACTGTCCTTCAAAGAATAGCTTTTGCTTTAAGGGATTGTTAAACACTAAATGATGAAAAAATGATTTCTAGCCTCGTTAAAATTCACAGGGGACTTTGTGATTAATGTGCAGGCCTGGGAAGGGAGAGAGCGCATTTGCACAGTGCCGATATGCTGCTTTAGCAGACATGAATACACATGGTTCATAACATCTTTCATTTCGAACATGCTGGTACCCAATAACCCAAAAACATGTAGCTTTACCAAGCCAACTTTTTTAAGCATTGCAGATTGGGTCTATATAGGAAAGTCTTTGCTTTGCAAGAATTTTTTATTTTGTCTGAACCAGGTTTGATAAAAAATCTTTCAGTGTCAATATTAAAGTGACCCTAAACAAGACATTCACTGAATTTGAAATAAGGAAACTGATTAAATATTGATGTCCATGCATACTGTTCAAAATACCTTAGTATTTCTGGGTTATTTGGGAAGAGCTTTTTTTTTTCAGAAAAGACAATTTCTGCTACTGAATAAAAAAAAAAAAAAAAGTAATTAAACTTGTTTTTTTTTCTCGCAGTTTGGAGGTTTTTCTTGCAAATGCGAGTTTATCATGCACACAACAAAACAAAACAATTCAGTCATTCATTAACCTCCACATAAATGTGGAATTTCTTATACAGTATATTTGCTTGCCTTTGCATCAGTTTGCTCTGCATCAATTATCTCAACCCCATTTTAACCTGCATATACAGACCTATTAGAAATTAATTGTGTATATCAATTGAGCTTCAGGGAAATGAAGAGAGAAGGAGTTCTCGGTACTACACCAGATTCATCTCTCTCTCTCTCTCTCTCTCTCTCTCTCTCTCTCTCTCTCTCTCTCTCAGACTTTTGTCAGACAAGGCATCACCAGAAGATTTAAGGGGCACCACTGCCATGATGCATTTTTCTCTACTAAAAAAAATCTAAATGGACTGTTCAGTCCTAAATCTCAGATGGGGTATAAATGTGAAAGAAGATTTACTAGCACATGCCATTGAAGGACTGTGATGGCAAACTTCATCATTGATTTTCATCACTGCTTGCTGGATCTTTTGGATTTACAGTGTGTTCTGTTCAGAGCCTGAGAATTCTGTTCACACAAATTCATCATATCTTCAATTGAACAATTCCCCTGCTACACAATAGTGCTGAAGAACTCAAAGTGACCCAGTGTGAAAGATAAAATGTGACTTCACGCTGAACTGCTGCTCTCTTGTAAAATGCCAGTGCCAAATTTAATTGATTATTATTTTAGTGTAACCCTCAATTGAACTTCATTTGTCACCAGACTGATTCTGGGGTTACATTTAAGTGTTTAATTTATGAGTTTTGGAATTGAGTGTGAAATGGTAGATTACATCAGTTGGTGGCTACAAATCTTTATCAGGATAAAACAGTCAGCCAAGCATGAACTGGCAAGTCAATCGGTCACATAATCCATTACAATTCAGGATTTTCAGAGTTTAATAATGAGCAATGCTGCATCAGAGAATTTGGCCAAACTTACATAGCGATGCAAAGTAAACACGCAAATGTCAAAAGCTCTTATGTAGATAATTATCCAGAATATTGTCTGAGAACTTTGATTCTACGTCAATAGCAAAGCGAATATGTTGAAAGTGGGAAAAAAAGAAAAGCTCAACATATGAGTAATGGAAAAACCTGTGCCATTTTTACACCCACTGAGGTACTCGAAACACTAAAAATAAAAACTCAGTAGAAAACAAACAAAAAAAAAACCTCATTAACTGTTATCAACCAAACCCTCCAGGACATTTTGCAGCTCATACGGGTTATAACCATAACCCCTCTCATGATCCAGAGACAGTTATTACTGTAATACCAGGTGTAATCATGGCCTGTTTGTCCCAACTGTCCTACTGCCCTGTCTTTAACACACACACACACACACACACAGAGAGAAAGAGCGATCGTCTCATCTCTCAGAGCAGCAATTATTCAAAGGCAAAGCACACTGCCTATACTTCTGAGTTTACTCTAGTGGAATCTGAAAATATAAAAGAACTGACAAATAGTGGAGAATGAGTAAAGAGAGTAAGAAATGAGTGGTACTGCACACCAAACATGATGCAACCCGAAAGAAACAACAATTCAATCTAAAAAAGAATTAATAATGACACTACAAAGCATTTCGACAAGTGACAACAAGTACTTTCATGTTCAAAGCTAAATATATATTCATAATCCTCCTTGCAATAGCTTTAAATGACACATTGACCTTCAGTGTAAAATTGTAAAAGTTCATTTTTTTGTAAAAAGAGTAGAAAACAAAAGAAAGAAAGAACAGAAACCAGAACGACATGTCATGTCTTGTACATCTGCTGTCAATTTGAATAACTGAATTACAATTAAATAACTCTTGGGTTTATGAATCTTATGAGTCAGATATCAGGATGAAACCGCACATGCGGGACGCCTCATTTTGCAGCACAGACGAACCTAATTACTTTGCAACAATACACTGTTGCTGTAGAGTTATTGTGTGGAATGTGCATACCATCATTTTAATTAATTTTTTTAAATTGGCGTTTCAAAAGATGAATACTTTTCTTTATGTGACACTGAGTGCTGGATCTATCTGAACAGCAGACTGTTGGTACTGGCTGATTATCACATTTGTGTGTTTTTATGTGGATGCGTCAGCTGGCTCTGGCTAGAGGCTTTCAGCAAAGTCTTGCATCTTTCGACAGGTTGCTCTTCTGTGTTTATGCCATGTGAAGGTGAGACATGAAGGCAGTTTTTGCATAAATTGTTGTTTAGTAGATTCATTTCCCAATGAGGTGATAGAAGGCCAATCTTTGTCAACAACAAATGCATAATTATAATGAAAATATTAGCAAGAGTCTATTAAAGCAATGCAAAATTCCTGGCTGTGTGGGGCCAGAAGAATAATGGCTATGATAATAAACCAAGCAGACAATGAATTTATTCTAAACGCATTTGTTTTGAAATCCCTCACAACACAGATATGGCTACAGTTCAAGATAAGCAAAACAGTGTAAAGTGAAATTCCCCTGCCGTTTATTGTGTAGTTATTAGTGCAACATCGCTAACAGTTACAGGATACCAGCTTACAAAGTAGTCTTTGTGTGCTTACTGACATTTCATGCTTATACATGGTTAAGAAGTTCATTTTGCATCAGACTTATAAATGTTGCTATGTTTATGTTAAATTATGTTGGGTAGACAGAATACAGTATAGCTATGTTTTACTTTTAGATGATGTTACATTCACTGTCTGCATCCATATGGAATAAAAGTAAGTCTCACAAAGATTCTACAAGCCTAATAAAGAGATATATTAACATATTTTTTGTTACCTCATGGTATAAACATACCTGGGTGCACTTTTTAGCCAGACACAAAATATGTACCAATAAGTACATATCACTGCAGTTTCCAAAAGAAATGAAGACTAGAAGCAGTAAAACACAAATTTCACACTAATTGTTTTGAAAACTGATGCTTTTGAACATTAGCATCACACATATCCAGCTTCATATCTATGGGTTTACAAAGACGGTAGGTTTGTTTGGTAGCTCACATGATATGGCGTTGCACTTGAAAACTCTAGTTCAAATTTAGTGTAACTACGGTTCAACAAAACGTTTCAAATCTGTGTGAAAGTAAGTTGCAATGGCACGCTTGCATCAATAAATGCCTTTTGATATTAGTTTTGCATTTGTTAACACTATCGAGTAGGTTTAGGGTTGGGTTTGGTGTAGGGCATATTTTCAACATCATAGAGCATTAACTTTTAGCCACAGTACACAGATATTTAAATTCTGAACCATAGCGATGTGTAACTGAAGGAATGTAATAAAAACCAGCCCAGTCTCACGATTTTTTTTCATGGTACTGACACGATTCTTACTCGACTTTCGTGAATCCAGCACGAAAAGATGTATCCAATCGAATCGTAGTTTTACG
>JAUCNO010001512.1:275990-310900 GCA_032353835.1 Enteromius viviparus
TGACAAGAATCCATAAAGATATTAAATATTGTAAAAGAAGTTTAAGAGTTGGTCATGTTTTCTGTTTTTAAAACAGCCGCAATAAAATTCCGGAATTTATGACAGGATGTGTCTGGGATGTACAGTCCAGATGTCCGGATGTGCAACCAGGTGTACGGTTTATTGGACATCATTAAGTCATAAAACAATAAAAGGGCCATAAATCAGGTCATAAATACCTCTTTTGTCATTTGCAGTATGTAAATTTACTACTGCTAACACTGCCATACTATATGCAAGAAAGTACAGAAGCTATCGAAAATTCTAGAATTAGATAACCATCATTTTAATCAGTACACATGAGAATTTATCTTACTTTGCATATATTTTATATGGAAGGTATGCAAATGTATATGCAACCTTTCGGCCTTTAATGCTGTTCACAGGCAGAGAAAAGAAAAGTGTCTCTATTTTTAGACTAGGCAGAAAGACAAATCTCTATAAAAGTATGAAGAGACATATTTGCGAGTGATTAATATACGCTGAATGTCACACAAATATTTAGTTTGAATGAGACTTTAGACCAGACAATGTTACAGCTAAAATTAAACTAGAAGGACAAAATGCAGAGAAAGAACAAAGGAGAGAAAGAAAGAGTTATAAGCTTTGTGTAATCATCTGTCTCTGGTGTATAATTTACAGTGTCCTGATTGCAGCACTGCTCTTATTGGGGTCAAGAAAAGGGGCCTTTATTAACCTTCTATTAACACTCTTAATCTTAATTAAGGGTCCATGCTGTTTTTTCTTTGTCCCTGCTCATACTCAAAGACTTTAATCAGACATATTTCAACAACATGCATCTTTTGTAATTACTGTTCTTTCACATTAACACAATGCCAGCAACAGAGACATTGAGATATTTTATTGGCAGAATAATTTAACAGGCAAAATTGCAGTTAATCCAACTAATCCAAAAGAAAAAAGGCTACAGTAGCAGATGTAAAATACATTACGTTTCAGCAGCTTAAAATAAAAAATCTTTTTTTTTTCTTTTTGGTGAGACATCTCTTCTCATTGTATTGTACAGCAGTGAGCACTTCATAAAAATACATGGTAAATTTTAATATTACAGGTCAATAGGTGCTTAAGAAAAAATTCTGGCTGCACCGTTTCAATAATTGAGTGTGCTTTTAATTATTCATCCGAATATGATTTGATTATTTATAGTGTAGAATGGGGAGGAGTACTGGATCGGGGGGGATGTGGGAGAGGCAGAAGTGTAGACATAATGAGATGGACATTTTGCTAAGTTTATTTATAATATTATATGGATATGATATGATGCACAGTATGGGGTATTGTGATGTATAGTGGTGAGATGTACAGTGATATAAATATGCATAAATATGATGGGTAGATAAATATAGGTTATATATGATGTGATGTATAGTTTTTTTATAAGACATACAGAGTGAAGACATGAAGTGCATCTCCATTATGTCAATAATAAAACCAAATTTGCCAAAAGGTTAATTTTTCTAGTAAGGCTTGATTATCTATTATCTATTTTATGATAATGTGATTAAGAAAATTTAATTCGTTTTAATAAAGGATTTCTGTGATTCTTTCAGAGAAGTGACTGTATATGGTCTTTGCAGAATTCACCACCATACTATACTTCTTATTTGAAAAATAAACCAGAAATATATATCTACTGATATATATATATATATATATATATATATTTGTTCTTTACTGTGCTGCTGAAAAATACATTATTTTTGGCTTTAATGAATCTTTCATAAGGACACTCAAAAAGTGAAACATGTATAAAAGACACAGAGTATCATCTGAGGCATTGCAGGCATATACACACATCTAAAGAGTGAAAGTGGAGAGAGTGTGTGAAAGCAAGCAAAAGATCAATTACACAGTTGATAAATTCTACTCTGTGTGATTTCCCCCCCATGAGTGAGTCCAAGAAATTCTTATCTCAGTCTCTATTACGGCCAGTGTGTGTGTTTGTTTGTGTTTCAGCATATGCATATGTCTGTCATAATGTGTTTGTGTGTGTTAGATGCTTGGAGGGACCTTATTATTTTGTAGCATGGCTGTATACTACACCAGTATGAATTTCCTGCAGTGCAATCTGTCAGTCCATCCCAAACTTTCACTAGCCTGTCCTCTCATACTCAGCATCCTGCACTGAGAAATGTTCAGGTAAAATGAAATTACATGCAGTGCATCTGCAGGGATCTATCAGTAGAATTAATCATTAATGATTGTCAGGTAAAAGCCATGTAGGACCCATGCAGCGAGAATTATAAATGCAATAGACAATATAAGCAAACATCAATTTATGAGATGCAAATGGAGACACAATCCTATTATACTGGAGCATAAGCTGCACAGGAATGACAAATAGGCTGTCTTCCATGAGAAATGTTGGAAGGACCACAGCTCTGCACACATAGTTTACATTGCAGCATTCTATTCTTACAGAATCTATACTATTAAAAATTAAATAAAAATAAATACAGTTATAACCTATGTTATAATTGATTTATTTGATTTACGAATTATGTAAAAATTGGTTGCGCCAAATATCTTTACCAGGGCAGTGCTAAATAAACATAAATACAATCTTAAAGGTAAATCTTGCATATTCAGTAAGGGTTATGAAGAGAATTGTGCAGAGCTATAGTATAAGCAAATTTGCATACAGCACACACAGTTCCTTTACACACACAGCTCTTGAGATAATTCAGACGCAGCTCAATTTTGTGCTCAACTCTCCCTTTTTTCCATTTTTTCATCCGAATATTATCAGTACTCTGCTTTCATAATCTTCTCGCAATTATTTTGCTTTCTTTTGCCCTTTTCCTTTCGCTCTTTAATTCATCTCACAGTTTTTATCATTACACCCTGTTTTTCTCTGTTTATCTGTAATATTCGCCTCCTAGCAGGGGTGTCCAAACTCAGTCCTTAAGGGCCACTGTGCTGCAGAGTTTAGCTCCAACTTGCCTAGTAAGACCTTGATTAGCTGATTCCAGTGTGTTTACTTGATCTAAACTTTGCAGGACAGCAGCCCTGTAGTATGCACTCAGAAAGGTTTTGCTGGGTGATATATTTTGGCCCCTAACATAACTCTTCTTTTCAGATAAGTGTGTGCAGTTTAAAAGAATTATTCATTTCTTTGGGGGTTTAATATTTGTGATAAATGTGCACCTTTAAACCTCGATCATTCACAGAAAGAACATATATTTTCTTTCACAGCATCATATCACTCCATCAACAATGTCATCTTTTAAAAAAATCTGTATGACAGAAGAATTAAAGCCCATTAAATCAGCGGGAGATGGAGAAAAGTACCATCTCCACAGAAAAATGTCCCTTTTGCGTCAGTCCTTCCCTGTTCTTTTATTCTTTTTCGCCTACAATGTATCTGACTACATTATGCTTTGTATTACACATAATTAATCATAATTAACTGCTCATTTTTTTATGACCGTCACATGGCAAAGAGCTATAATTTACTTCTTAATTTAACTTCACCATGCTCTCAAAACTAAAGAGAGAGACAGGAAGTGGGAGAGGAAACAATAAAAAAAAAGAAAAAAAAAGAAAAGTAAAGGTGGAGTGGTGCGGACAAAGAATGACGAGGAAAGGAGAAATGGAGGAAAATAAGTGGAGGAAGAAGAACAACAGTGAGAGATGAATGGACGAATATTAGAATATGCATGAGAGAGAAAATAAAGAGAGATAAATGAATAAATACTGTATTGGAGTGTATGGTCACTGGGTTATTTAACGTATTAAGTTATCTGTGTTTGCAGATTGTTTGGTTTCTTTTACGTGCAATTGTTCTGTACAAGAACGCTGATAGCTTACGCGCCCTCTGAGGACTGGCGATCATCCATCCATTAATCTTCCGCTGAGCAGCTTAATCACACAAGAATTAATTAACAACTGCACTGATATAACTTCCTCTCTGCTGCTGTGTAGGAACAAAATAGAACCATTGTAAAGACTGTGCCTCAGACCAAAGGCCTATTCACAACAGATCGGAATGGAATCTCAAAACACTAAACTATTCAAACTGCCGCCCACCATTAAGCTACAGAGATGAATAAAAAAGTCAAACACACTGTAACCAAAAACAAAAGGCAAAAGAAGGATAAGTCAGAAAAAAACAGTAGCTCCATTTTCATGCTGATTTCCAACTTAAAACTTAAATTTTAATATATTGATCATGGAATCTGGAAATATATTGAAGCTGATCTACATGAACATAAAATAAAACATTCAGCCATATATGGTTTTGTTTACATAAAGTTTTGATGAATTTATTAGACAGTTATTGTTATTTTTACAGCTTGATGAAAATCAATCACAGTGTGATGAATTCTGTTTTCTTTCGCCATCCATGCCCACACGTTTTGTTTTTCTGGAGTAGATTTGCATACTCACAATGCATACTCACATACTTGCATAAAAAAAGAAATAAACAATAAAATAAATAAGACCACAAGTCAAATAGCCACGAATAAGGTTTTTCAGCTAATTAGTGGATTCAATGACTCATTTAGTACACATGAAGACTTCTAAATGACCTTCTGGCATAATAGTGTAACCTACTTAAAAGGCCAAAAACAATGAATGCATCTTTTGGGTAAACAGCTCAAAGGTTTCAAATAATTAAACTGAATCAAAACCCACATCACTAATTGGTAACTTTTATCCATGAAACACAAGATAAATGCCTCATTGCTGCATCATAACTCACTACCGATTTTGCTTTTTATGTTATGAAAAATACCACTTGTTCTGGGGTATGGAGCAGCCGTTGAAGACACGTGACTCAAAGGATTATAGCTGTGTTTTAAATGGGATAAATCTGCCTCAGACGAGCAATCCGGAGTGAACATAATTATGTCTGCCATACTAAAGGGTCATTCCTAACCAAGGTGCTCCATACTGGCCATTTCAAAGGGCCCTTTGGAATAGAGGATTTTGAATGGTACTGAACTTACCGCTCTCATGATTTTTCTTTGTGCAGGTTTAGATGTCAACGCCTCCTTATTGGTCCTATTGGTTCTTCAAGTGGATTCAGAACTGCATTCCAAAGAACATTTTTTAGTTCTCCTCATCCTTTTGTAGCTCTCAGGGAGGTTAAGGTATTAGAACATAAAGATAAGCCCTTGAGAATGGAACACAGTTTTTGTCAGTAAATACATACTAACTGGTCTCATGGTACCTGGGTGCAGTTTTTAGCGCGACACGAAATACGTACCAATAAGTACATATCACTGCATAAGGTCTAAAACTGTGTAGTGTGTAAAGTGTAAAACTCTTTTTATTCCTTTTCACACAAATTTACAGTTTAGATTAATTAAGGGTAAATTTCGCACAATTACTTGAAGAATATCATGTTATTAAATACGTTAGAACGTTAGCATCACAAACATCCAGCTTCATATCTATGGGTTATAGACGCTAGATTTGTTTGGTAGATCACAGAATACAGAGATGTACTTGAGAGTCCAGGAGCTCCGGTTCAAATCCTGTTGTATCATCATTTTATATCAGTTTTGCATTTATTAACACTATCAGGTAGATTTAGTGTTGGCATATTTCCAACATGAAAAAACATTTACTTTTAGCGACAGTCCATGGATACTTGAATTCTGAACCATCGCAATACGTACCTGAAGCAACATAATCAAAACACAGCAATAAGTACAGTACCTACATCAACATAACAAAACGTGCCAGGGTTCACATATTTAACTTGGGTTTTAGCACTACTCAGTGGACATTTCTCTTTGAAACTGCATCCTTATTATAATCAACAAAGCTGTCTACACCTGGAAAACCAGCAAAAATGGTTTTGTTTAAGTCGCTCGCTCAGTCACTCACTCACTCTTAGTGTCAGCCATGTAGGAGAAACCTAGTGAAATGCCAACAGGCATTTTTGTGGCATATGGGTTCTGCTTTATTGAAGTTAAGAATTAATATTTCTCATATAGTATATGGAACATAATATACAATGCCAGTGAAAGCACGGTGGAGTGAAAAGCCCCTTTGGACCTTTTTCCTCTCATTTTTATTTGCTCAGCTCTTCTGAGATTTGATTTGGGGACCTTTTCATAGTGTTCAATAGCAATGACATTATCCAAAGGTCAATACGATTAACACAAGCCTGGCTGGCGATTTGATTGCCAAAAAACAAGCATGAATTTGATCAAGGTTTATTGGGGAACTTGCAGGGTATAGGGCCAGGTCTCAATCTCTCTACAAGTTTATGAAGGAGACGTTTATCTGTTATTACCCTAGGGAAGTACAAACAGCTCCCGGCAAGCAAAAGAGAAAGACAGCAGAGATTTTCTAACCTGATATAACACCTATCAAAGCGACCGCAGCACACACATACTCAATTGCCTCTAGGTTTGGTGTTTAAAGCAGTGAGATTGTACAAGGTATGGAATAGTTAAGGGCGATATATCATTGATAAAATACTGCAGCAGATAACCGGGTGATGTGACAGAAAACTGTTCTGGAAACAAACTATTAAATACAACTACATGTTCTCAACGATAGGAATTTGAATGTGGCCCTCCAAACTGGAAAAATAGCAAGAAATGATTTAAGAGGTCGAGAGTTGCTGTGCCATTAATAGTTAACTGTTCACTCAGTCCTCTGCAAATTTATTTGGATAGCAGCATCAATGAGCTGGCATATTCCTAATAAAAGCTCATGATTGAGCCCCTTGACATTTAGAGGGTTGTGACATTTTTAAACAGAAAAGTGTCTGCAAGAGCCAATAATTAATTCCAAATAGAAACAAACAAATAATAAGAGAGCAATTTCATAAAATAATAATTTAATGGAATTTAGCTTACAAATAACTTGTAGTCACTGAATGGACTGGGAATCCTTCATGCATCAGGAAACAAATATTCAAACACAACAGCTGCTCTCAGCAAATGGAAGTATAGTTTTCATTTCCACAGAGACAATGGTCACAGACAGACTAGATGACTCAAAAAGGTTTCCACTCTCCAAACCCAGTTTTATCAGCATATTCATAAAACACACATATACACACAGAATTGTGATAGAAATTGGTCTGTCATACTTTTCTCTCACACATAGATAGGCACAAATACCTGCATTGATAAGTGTGTCTAGGCATCCTGAAGATCACTAAGATCTGCACACGCTTAAATAGGCAGTGTTAAATCACTACATTGGGGGACAAATAAAGGTAGAGGACATACACAAAAGCAAAAGGTGCCTGTCTCCCCTGGGACCAATTACTTCCAAGCTCAGACACCACTTTAGATTCTCCACACAGTACACTGTCCTTTAGCTCTAAACGCACACACCCACGCGCAACCAAAAGAATGATAAAATATATAAATTTACCTTAGAAGTAAGGAATGCGAAAAAATTTAACTGTACTGTCATGTAGCCTATTTTTTTTACAGTTATATATGACTCGTTCTATAATTGCGGGTGCATTTGGTTTCCCCTGTCTGTCACCAACAACCTCTGTTACCTAGGTAGATTAACAATGTTGACAATATTGTAACAGAATTGACATTTTTATTTTTTTATTTTTTCCCCAAAAAACTCTACTTGCTGGCATAAATGCTAAGAAAACATAACAACAGAGCTTTAAATAACCCAATGTGAGATCAGTAATCAATTCTGTTTTCCTTCTGATATTGTGGTAACAGAGATGACTGGTGAAAGAAGTTTTTAGAGAGAGAGCAGATACTTTTCATAGCTACAGATATTATCAGTGAGTGAAAATGGCATCATTTCCCGTAACTTACACAATGATAATTCCACCAATTTAAAGGTAAAATACAGTATGGTAACAGAGTTGACAATATTTAGGGACACATTTTTCTAAGAAAAAAAAAATATTTTAAATAATTGTTGAATTACGTAAGTAACTATTTAGGGCTCTTATAAATTAAATGAATAAAACGTTGTCAAAAGTAAAGTACAATAAAACATTTTAATTGCACATTGATAGATGATGGAAAAAATACACAGACTAATTTGGACTGAAGAAATCATTATTTTTTAAATAAATTATTATATTGTAATGGACTGTAACTTCTTGTAATTCATAACAATTTGTAAATAATAATAATAAATCAATTACAATAATAAAAATTTTAACATTTGAGAAAAAGCAGAAAAAGTAGATACTTTATTTTTGTGGAGTCATGTTTCAATATGATTTTCATTTATTTAGGACAGACAGTATTAAAAAGTAAATCCAATAAATCCAAAAAATCCAATACGAAATATTATATACTACATAAAAATGTTATATATAATTTGCAGAACATATACAAGGTATAAATTCTTCAAATATTTTAATTCAGTTATTATTATTAGGCAAAAAAAAACATAACATTGGGTAACATGGCCTACATATAATTTCACTTCATTTTGTGATATGTTTAATTTTTTTACAGAAAGAAAACTCAAATGGCAAAAAGCAACATCCTATCTGTTTTCTTTATTTTAGAAACACAATATATTAAACAAATAAAAGCAGACCTTTATACAGTGTTTCACTATTGAGACAAAAAGTATTTAAAGTTGATTCTACTGGTAAAACTACAACTGATACAACCAATGCAACTGAAGTACAAAACCTTTAATTTACATAATAAAATGTAGTTTAGCATTCACATCACAAACATGAAAATATTATGAAATATTTGGATTTGTGCTGAATAAGAGAGGTACAGTATGAGTACAAAGCTCAGACAGTTGAGTGCGTAAGTCTTTAAAGATATGCTTCTTTGGACAGCAAGTATTGAAAGTAATTAATGACTGAATTTTCATTTTTGGATTAACCATTCCTTTAATTCTTATTAGCAAATTCATCAGAGCATACATTGCCAAGATATCAGATGTATAGAATTCAGACAGTGGCCTTGTTGATGTCTCTGTAACTATCACGATAAACAAATTAGCACAGGGAGGCCACATGTTGTGAGGGGGTGTGTGTGAAAGTAGGTGTGCACGTGTGGCAGTAGGAAAGGTGGTTTTGACAGGTTACCTGGAGAGTGTGTGCATGAGAGCACATAAGAGGTGCACAGAATGAGGTCTTACTGTGTGTGTGTGTGTGTGTGTGGCTGGGCGTAGGAGCTGGAGGACACATTTTGAGAAGCTGCCAGCATGAACAGAGGCATAGCATCAGAAAAGAGGCTTGAAAAGAAATATGAAAGAGAGAGAGGAGATATACATGCAGTGCAATTCCAATATTCAACTTCTATTCTTCTCATCATTGTCTCTCCTTACGGTCCACTCTCATCTTTGTCACTCTCTCTCTCTTGCTCTCTCTCTCATACACACACACACACATTTAAGTCCTGGCACCATGGCAAGATCACTCAGCAGGTGCTATTATCATGCATGTGAATTAGTGTACTTGAATATTTATAATTCACATTCATGTTTTAAATTATCATTTATAATTTAGGTCCACTAAACCACAGCCTTTCTATAATTATGATTAATGTTCATTCAAATAATAGTGTGCTGAATTTAAAAAAAAGTTTCCTTGCAGGTATTTTGACAGGCATGTTTGTTTGTTTTAGGAAATCACAGCTTCCCTTGGCTTTGTTGCTTTCTTAAAGCAGAGTTATTTTGTGAACACAGTAAACACAAATCCTTTTATCCATCAAAGTCATTTATAGTCTGAACATGTTAGGGTTCAATCATTCACATTGAATGCTTTAAACAAAAGACTCTGAATAAGCAGATAGCATAAATTAACACATCAACCACAATTAAGTCTTTTTAGAGGGTTATATCTAGAAAAAATATATATTTTAATGTAATTGTAAAAAAAAATAATAATTAGCCATAATATGTAAACCTAACTCACAGAGCTAACAACTTCCTCCTCAGTCAAAAAAATATTTGATCTCATAACAAAATAAAAAAAAAGCACATTTACGCATTATAACAATGTGACTGTGAAATGAGGATAGAATCCCTATTATGAAAATCAGATCAATATTATCATTTGGTGTAAAAAGTCGCGATTATGTAACCCTCGTTTCCTGAAGAAGGGAATAGAGACGTCATGTCGGACGAATTGGGATCTCAATTTATCATTCACGTCCAACGTGATTCGGAATGACCGAGTGAAAAGGAAATAACAATATGTCTACCAAACATAATGGTTGTGGAACTATGAAACTTTACAATAAACTCTTAAGATTAAAATGTCAATGATCATTTTCGTCAGTTTGAAAAGAATACTTGGATTTATAGCCTGGGCCCGGCCATACTTCCTGTCAGGGCCGTGCAGAGACGTCTAACGGGGCGGGTGCTCAAAGTTGAAATAGAGGGCAGATAGTAGGCTAAATGACAGCAACTCACATTTTTGACGAATCTAAAATGTAACGCTTAACAAACGAGGGGCAATGTTAACAAGTCACCACCCTGCACACCTCTCTCCATGACGGTAGCTGTTACACTTTTATATAAAAGGGCTGCAAATGAACCAAACCCCTCCCCCCCAATATATCTTGAACATAAACACACATAACATCACTAATACAAAAACGCAACTGCCTTGCTTAAATGACACAAAACTAAGTAAACTTTAAAGAAATACCGATGCACGAAGCACCGGGTGCAGAAGTCCATACCCGGCTCATAACGAGCGTGCTCTGCCCTCACAGACGAGCATTGTTTAATAGCAGTCATGTGACTGATCCAAGCCAGATCCGTTTAGCTAAATTGAGATTAATAGTTATATTTTATTGTTGTAGGGCAAAGACAGGACTCCATTCACACATACACATTGAAAAACAAGAAACCCCAAGAAAAGGGCACTTGAGGCATCCAGGAGGAAAGGGGCGGGTGCTCAAGCACCTTTCTTTGAAAACGGAGCAGAAGTAATTAAAGTAAAGACATTTTCCTACTGCTTTAATGAAAGTTACGGTGGTTTCAGGTTCCGTCGCTACGCATACGTCATCGGAATGAGTGGTCTGATTGGTTGTAGATTCATCCAGTAGTATACAGCGGCATCTGATGGACGCAAGTTAAGCCTGGCTCCCAGAAGGCGGGTAGTAAGGTATCTTGGCCAGACTAAGCTCGTATGAGCTTTAAAGTTGCGGAAGCTAGGCTATTGGATTTAGTGAACCTGTGAGTAATTTAAGGCTTTGAAAAAAATTATTGAAGAGTTAGGAAATGTGAAAATGGTTAAAATAGGTTAATGCCTTAGAACAGAAATATGTAATGTAAAACGTGTATGTGATTAACCCTAAAAGGGCCAAAAAAAAAAAGAATGCATCCTTTGGGTAAACAGCTCAAAGATTTCAAATAATTAAACTGACAAAACCCTAACCTTGACTAACACTTAGAAAAAAAGACTTAAAAAAACTGTAATAAAATATTCACACTTGATTTTTGATAAAATGAATTAATGATGTACAAAAGAAACATAAAAACTTCTACTGACACAGTTTGAATGGTATTTTTTACTCTAAGGTTGAAACAGAATTCCATAGAACCTAGAGTGAGGACAAGAAAAGCAGACATTTTAAAGCCTTAATTGGAGCATAAAAAGAATAAGTGATAAAAGGAAGTAGGAGATAAGAACTAAACTGAGAGATAATGCGCTATAATTGCAGTAAAGCAGTTATTTTTAATTAGCGAAAGAAAATACTTAATATCTATTAGCACTGAAGCAGCATTAAGCACGCCACATAGAGTTATATCTAGTGTCTGATTCACACAAATCATTTCTTAGACTTGTTTTGAAATTACTCTAATTAGAAGCCCTGCGCGGCAAAGTTTATGCAATTATCACCCACTTGTTTCTTTGGAGGTGACTGACATGAACTCAACATCATGACATTTGGCTCATTAACTCATTATCTTATCATCTTCAGTGCCTGCTCAGAAGACCGTAGCTCTGAGAATACAATACATATGCTCTCTTTGGTTTCACAGAAGAAAAAATAACTGAGGGGAGGTGTTTATTAGCTAAGCATCAATAAGTGATGGCCAAACTGCTCTGAGAGGCTATGAATAACTCCATTTGGAAAAATCGTGAAAAGTGTTCACACTCGTGGGTGGCCTTAAGAGAGTTGTTAAAGCAGGGTCAAAAACAGTGTTGGTTTTATCAGTTATTCAAATGCAGCCTGCACAAATCAACCTTGGAGGACAAATACGCACACAATGACTGAAGCAATTCGGAAAATGAATAAACAGCTGTAATATCTGTTTGTTTTCCCAATTTTGACTTCCAAAGCCATTTTAGAAATGCACATATATCTCCATCCTCCCTTGAATCATCATCTTCTCCCTCAATCCCAGTTAATCCATGCCAATTTTCCTTTTTTCACATAAAGCTTTTCATCCTATTTCTAAAAACAAGTCCACCTGCATCTTCTGTCTCTAGTTTTATCCATTTCTCTCTCTCCAATTCTCTCCCTCTCACCATCCATCACTGTAAAAGCTGCAAGAGTCGATGAAACTGCAGGCTTATTCCCACTTCACAGACATCCAGGTGTGCTGTACTCCGGTTGTCAATCAAACCACAGCATGTTAGATTGAAGGACATGCTCTGATCTGCAGCCGTACAGTAAGACCACCCAATGCTGCGGATGAAGGACTGAAGTATTTTGTTGGTCATTCTGTGCCAATTTAATTTCGCCAAACGTAGCCTTGGCCCACTGGAGCGGATAATGCTGCAAGATTTATGGTGTGTGAGAACCGGTGTGCGCGCAACCATGTGTGAGGTAAAAGCTCCCTGTGTGATATGCCATTTTAGGGTCACATCTGCTTAAGGGTCTATAGACTGAGCAGTGACAGGATTAGATTTAGAATATTTTTTATTTAAGAAGACTTACTTGTAAAAGGATGCTCTTCATTGGACTGTGACACATGCTATATGCAAGGTAAATATTGTCAACAATTTAATGCCAAATCATAATTACAAGAAATAGCCTCGGCAAATATGTTTGCATATATTGTTTGCTTATTTAACACTGTTGGTTAGGTTTAGGGTAAGTTGTGTGTTATTTTACAACTAAAATAATGCCTATTATAAGCTTGTTGCACAAGTCACAACACATTCAAGTAAAATGTCCAGTAAATAGCATTCAGTATAATCCGAACCGTATAGATGTGTTACAATTTTATTCAATTGGTTGTTGCCTGTACTGCTACAGTAAAAAAAAAAAAAAAAGAAATGTAAGATGACTGGCGCGACACAAGACCCTACTGATGACTGATGATGTTAACAAACACGATATAATCATTGCATTTAAGTTCTTCTATCGTGACTCATGTGCAGTATCAAGGGATAAGCAGCCAAGTGCTCCACACTGCAAGTGTACCAGGTGAGCTACCGAGCAAATGTACTACATTAGAATAGCATTGGACATTATGTCAGTTTTTGATTTCAACCGAAATATAACCAAAATCTTATGATGTGTGCATGCTCAAAATGTATTAATTACAAAGTGTTTTGAGGTCATAAACCAATAAGTCTATTAATCTGTTCCTATTTTTAGAAATGATGTGAACTGGAATAAAAGTAATTGTTTTACTGCTGCTAATGAACTGCAGAAATAAGTCCATACAACAGCCAATATATTAAAGTGTCCTTATTGAAAGGTTCATATTTTGTCCTTAACAACTGTTTGACATGGATGCAAGGTCAAAAAACACTTTCAATGTCTTATAAAATGCATTTATTTTCATCTTACTTGCTCAACGACCCCCAAATGATTAGTTTTTCCAAACCCCTCTTTTGCGTGACGCTAATCTGGGGTTATTGGTTTGATTAGTAAAGCAGTGTTTGTGAGTGCAGTGCTGCTTTGTGTACACCTTCACAGTGTTTTTATTGCTCCAAAGGTGGCACCTGTAGCGGCAAAGAATGAATTTCCATTTTCGTTCTGGCCAACACGAAAAAGACCAACAAGTGGGTGGGCAATCTGCTCTTATTTAATTTTGACGTCAACATCAAACAGCTTGGGATTCATTTTAGAAATGACTCATTTAAATGATTCAGAGCCTATTCTTTCTTTTTAGAGACAGTAATGATGCACTTTCAGATTTAAAACTTTGAAGAATGCTTCGAGCTGTTACACTCTGCATGAAAGCTCATTCTCAAAAACCCCTAATAGATTAACATATATATGTTAAACCGAGCTTGTTTTTAGCCCCATTAACTGGACATTTCACTTTGATAGTGTTGTGAAATGTGCAAGATGTAACATAATATCATTTTGCAGAAATGCTGCTACAGCCATGTTTTTACAATGAGCCTGGCTTGAAAAAAAATAGTCCACTACATAATTCAAAACAACAGATGAACACTGTAAAAATATTACTGTAATATTAAAACTAGAGTCCTCCAAGGTCATTCTCACCACAGTTGATAACAGAGATGCAGGATGGCTCCAGTTGAAGGCAGGAAGGCACATACAGGCAATAAAAAAATAAAACAACTAAGACATTAAGGATTCACAACATTGTATTGTAGTAGTATAATCCTATTCATTATAATATAATTTAAGGAGCTCAGATATTTATATCACCTACAGCTTATGCTTGTTTTTGTTAATTGTTGCCCCATGAATAAATTATATATAAAGTGTTTGAATATTTTGTTTAATTTCATATTCAGATGCCACTTTAGACTGAGACATATAAAAAATATAAATATGACATAACGAAATGTTAACTATAAGATGTTAGTGAAAAGACAGAAATTAATATTGAAACTCTTATAAAGAATCTCTGTCTGACAGAAGTGATAAGTGGATGTACCACAGTCTCACTACAGCATGCCTCTTATTTCCCCCAATCTCTCCACACAATCAGTTTTGTAAAGACCACATAAGATAAGAGGAGAAGAAGAGCGTGCAGCGCAGTGAAAGGTAAGTAAAAGAGAATTATGGGTAAATTGAGAAACCCTGAGAGTGCTAGTGAGTCTGAGAGTGTAAAGAGATGGTGATGTGAGAAGAGGACCTGGGGGTAATGATAGAGAGAGCGAGGAAAGAAAAAAAGAGGTAAAAACACATCATGCCCGTGGTCTTTTATTTCATTTCCAGCAGGGATACCAAATTTCTGCAGAGAGCAAATGAGAGGACAGATTATTAAAAAGAGGGGGAATATACGGACAGGCATTTTATTATGCAGAGAAAAAGAGAAGGTAAAAAAAATATATATATAAGGCAACTGTTCCTTTTAGACATCTAAATAATAGAATGGCAGCAATTATATTAGTCTGCACCGACTCGTATGAAACATTTTGGCACATTTTATTTTGCTTTCAGCTACTCTCAGCTCTGTTTTACTAGGTTTAAATTCATTCCTCAGAATTCCTCAGTCTGCAGATTCTGATTATGCATATTTTCTGATTATGTCTATCCATTATTGTGTAAAAAAAAAAAAACAGTTTGAAGATTGCACGATTTTCTACAAATATTTGATGAGTATGTACCACAACATACATTAAATTCAGTGCCTTCAGTTCAACATTCTGGGATTATTCACGGGTTATTTCTAAACTAACAGACATACGACAAATAAAGGATGAATGGCTGGTAGACACAGGGTAAATCTTGTCATTTCACTAACTTGGCTTGGATATTCCTTTAAAACATTAACACATTCTGATGAAGATATCTGCCTTTTTAGCCCCAGCTGCTGCTGTCATTTTCCGCTTCACTTTTTCAGAGTTCTCTGCAGAAACAAACAACTGAATGGCCCTTATGTGCCACTTCAGACCTGCTGAGAGAGTGATGCAATCTAATTTTGTATGTAGCCTATTACACAGAGACCGAAACTTTGAGACTGAATTCCCGGAAGGATATCTACCTTTTATCAGGCTGCCATCTGCCTGTCCTGGTCATTCTATAGCCAAACGGGTCAGGAAAGAGCACCATTATTCTGATAGAGCTGTGCAAATTTTTAATGCAACTGTCATTTTTCTTTCAGATCGGAACTGAAGCAAAACAGCTGCTGTTACTTTAGAACTCTAAGAAAAGTGATGTCAGCGGAAATGGAATGTCATTTCAGTGGAAGAGGAAGTCATTAAATTATGATTACGAAGACAAGCTATTTTTTCTTTGGAATAATGTGCACCAGTGAATCATTCACAAGAATGTGCATTAAAAAAGTAAATGTGGTGAAATTTGATACCACACTGAAACTTCAAAATAAACCCATAGGATGGAAATTTGAACTCTGACAGACATTCATTGACTGAAGAGCTGAAAACATTCCAATTCGCGTTCCAAAGTCGTGTTAGTAATTATCGATTGGATGCTAGCTGGAGATCTGCAGTTCTTTGCAAGATCAATAGATGTGAAGAGCCACTATGGAGTTTCCTTTCTATCTGTTTTATCTGATCTGTCCTGTAATTCTCTCCTCTCTGGAAAGACAGTTAGTTAATGCTGAGTAACGTGTGAGGCTTCTCGCTCAACTGAACAGACAGGAACTCTACAGTAACTTTAAATGGGATTGCACCATTAAATTAAGTCTGAAGTTGGTGTTTAACTGCTGAAGCGTTTGGGTCATTTTGGTAGGAACTGAAAGAGTAGGCTTTTCAGATGAAAGTTTAAGCAGACTTTGTGTTGACACGGTTGTATAAAATCACGAATCTTTTCCATGAGGTTGTACATCATCAGTGTCTGCGCAAAAACGTAATCTATAAATGAACACATAATGAGATGCTTACAAACAGAGTGACACTGAATGTATGTAACATAATCATAACACGGGTTTTGTAATTATATAAAGTACAATAGGTTTAGCTAAAAACATGTCTAATTAACAGCAAACACGATGAGCTTATGCAGATTTTCCCCTATCTTTCTGTTAATCATCTTTTCATCCTGGCTGCCAAAACATTAATTCATCCATTCCATCCAGCGAGAAAATTCAGCGCATGCAAACATATGCAAATATAAAGTTTGCAGAAACTCAATGATAAAACCTTTATAATTACCCAAACCTGGCACAACCGTATTACATACATAGTTGTTCCCAAAACATCAAAGAAGAGTGAACGTGCGCAGAAACACTGACTCAAACATGACACTGTTTGACCTGGTGAGAAATTTATATCAAAGCCTGAGAGCATGTGGTCAAATTTAAACATAGCAAAATACATGTGAGAAATTAAAGCATCTGCTTCCAAAGTAAGTTCTCTACCAGGTCTGAAACCAAAAACACAAATAAACCACAAAAGCTATATGTGTGGAGAAAAAAAACTTGCAAGTACTCAAGCAAACAATAAAGAGTATTTACATGGAGGCAGTGTTCAATAGCAGCTCCTGCTGGGGTAAATCAATGTGTGTTTTCAGATCAGTTTTAATGATGCAAAAGGGGAGCAGACAGAAAACAAACAGAGACTCCAGGGTAGCTTGATGTGTTGACAATTGCTGAAAGGTCATGAAAATTGATAACTGCATTTTTGCCGTGAGAGTGAATTAACATTTCTATTTACATTGTTTTTGGGTAGCCTGAGTAGTTGTTTTCTTCCACAAATATAAAATACCATTGCATTGCTATGCTTTTGGACATGGTTCCATGGTATTATCACACCCTTTGTACCATGATATTCTTTAAAGCACTATTATGATCTTACCATCTGATACATCACTGTATCATGGTACTACCACATTTTCATATTCTTTAAATCTTTCTTGACAAGACATTTCCTGTCAAGTTCTGGATACGCCATGAGAAAGTAATGGGATTATTTTTCTGGAAAAGAGCATGTAGGTATGTGTAATATTACTATTACTCTCAAATTAACCTTTGCTTGCCACTTTCCACTTGAAAATGGGTCTTACACTTTGGATGTTATGCTGCATGTCATAGATAATAAGGTGCAAGTGAGCTCAATAAACTGCATGTTCTCGCTTGAACACCCGCATTGCATTTTTTTTTTATTACTTTTTACTCCTTTTACATTTGTTACATCAGTGGCACAGCAGTGGATCTGTTTTACAGAGGTATATCGAAGTGTATTTTGTGCTCAGTAGAGCTGAACTGCCTGTAACACTGTGAACTAAGAGTGATGAGAAAGAATTTAAAAGACTTTAGCCATTTGGTTTCATCATTTAAAACCAGATATATGCAACTTAAATTTAATATTTATAATAAATTTAGAAATAATTATTTATAAAATCCTTATTCTACTTTTTTAACATCTTATTTGGCATTCTTGGCAAATAAGATGTACTGAAGGAAAGTAGATTTTACAGTAACTGTGCCTGCAGTCTTCCAAGTACTCTTGGAATACCAGATCTATGCTACAATGGAACAAAATACTCATCAGATGCAAGATCCAATAACCTTGTGTAAACACAACATTTAACCATGGATATGTTGGAATAACCTTTGCCACCATTTAAATATATGTTTTATAATAGTCTAAATCCTTTCTGATAAAGCCAAAGGCATTACGAGACAAACGTTTAATACTATTTAATAAAAGAACATCTGTCCAACTCTCCTGACACTAATAATCTGTAAAGCAGAGTGGTCTGAATTTAGATTACTGGTTAAATTTCATCCAGCTTTGCATCAATTTCTACAAACCACTTCCTTATCAGCAATGTGCCTTTCTGCAAGCATATTTATATGCCGTCAATGTTCCCTGAGTAATGAATAGATAATTTAATGCATACAAAGGTATGCACTAGAAAATTGATTTATCATTGGGTGATATATTTTGTAATAAACTAATTTACCATTTTATAAGAGCATTCAAACACTTGCCCTAAACGTAAAGAAATTACAAAAGTAAAACTTCACATTGCATCCTACAACTATTAAAACTTTGAAACGCATGCTGGAAAATACATTAATTTTAATAAGCCAAATAGCTCCCTGCAGCTGAAAATGCAGTAACAGCATAATAGAATTTCCCATTGAGCTAAAACTGCCAAGCAAACGAATGTCAGCACCAAGGACAGCGGCATTCAGCTGCTTCCCTTATTCAAGTGATCCAAGAAACCAAGCAGTCATATAAGAATTCATGAGAGATTGAGATACAGGCATCAACCAATGTGAACTTGCTGTATATGGGATTAATATAAATTCATGAAGCGTGGAGGTAACCTTGTCGCTGTGATGTCAGTTAACTGTAACAAAGAAAGAATTCAAATGTGAAAATTTACAATTTTACCTTGAGTTGCAAACAAGCAATTTCATGTTAGACAAAGAAAATATGCTTTGTGTGGTAACATCTAAATGATTAATTCTACTTTACACAGAAACAATATTTAACATCATTAAATGATACTAAACTTAAGGATTGGATCAGGCAGAAATGGTGTACAGAAATTGTAGTGTACGCACAAAATACATATGCATGCAGACACACACACACACACACACACACAGAGGACAGCATATGCTCAAACTGGGTGGCTACTTCTGACAACAGTGACAGCAAATAGAAATAGTAAAGTGGCATATCCTTGACCCTCTTTTCCATATTTTACATTCTCCACTCCCACCACCTGGGATGTAAGACTGGAAGAGCATAAGTACACGTATGTTTGAGTCATACCGTCTGTCTGTTTTGTGTATTTAAAGGAACAGTTCAAATATGAAAATCAGCTAAAATTTTATTCACCCTCAGGCCATTTAAGATGTAGATATGTTTGTTCTTAATAGGAACAGTTTGGGGAAAATTAGCATTGCATAACCTACTCACCAGTGAATCCTCTGCATTCATATTTCCTCTAGACAACAGTTTGAAGTTCAAATACTTGTTTCTTTGAAACACGCAGCTTCATACATCACAAGATATGCGGATTAGAAAGTAAATGTAGTAAAATTAGATGCAATGTCTGACTCTTATTCTAACGGCACCCATTCACTTATGATGATCATGGTGAGCAAGAGATACAACACAAAATTTCTACAAATCTGTTGCAAAGAAGAAACAAACTTACAATCTTATTTTTGGGTAAACTATTTATTTTGGCGGAAATGTTACTCCCCTTATCATAACATCATTATGCCGGGTGCCGGCGCCATGACACCAAGACAATAAAACACATTACAAACAAGGCATTTGCTGCATTCGGTGGAGGTATAAATGACTTTATCAATGATTATCATGCCTGAGTACTGATGTTCTTTGTGTAAACATTTGGCATTTGTTATGAAAGCATGCCCCGCTTTGTGATATCACAAATTGGGGGCGTGTTTAAACTTTTATAAAAAATCTCTTTGGTTTTGAGAATTTAGTTTTTGACACTTTACAGATCTTCTTTATGCACCAAGAGCTTGTAACGCTCTAAAGAGAAAGGGAAACTTAAAATCCCACCATATGCCCCTTTTAGATTTGCATGGCATGTTTTTGAACAAAAAATAAAAATGTACATTCTATTTAGAAATCAAGGATCTTTTGGGGTGTAATGCACCACCACACATATACTCCAGTAACATGCTTAAACCTCTCTGAGTGAAAACAACAGACTCCAAGAAGCGTTTTGTCATGCACAAATAACAAACACTCGACTCAGATCAAGCAGATTCAAGTAGGTTCTTAAGCATCAGAGTTAAAGAGCTGCAATTTCAGCAGCCAGCACATGCAATATAAACAGCCGTCCTGTCTGTGTAATTAAAAAAGTTAGAGGGTTATAAAAGGGTTAGTATAAGCTGAGCGTGATGAAGAACGGTGGGTATTGATCTGAACAAAAAGGAGAGGAAGCATGAGTAACATGATGAACTTCTTCATGCATATAACATTTAGGCTCTGTCAGTGTTCACAAAATCAGTCAAACAGCTCAGACAATCACTGGGATCAAGAGAACCTTATTTCCAAACTGACAAATCAGAGGTATAACAGGCTATTTGAATTTTTTTTATATTTGGCTTTTGCTGATGTGGATGCAGAGTTTATTTTGAGCCATTAATCATGACTTGTAATATCCAGATGGCAGGGCAGCAATATTTATGGTAGAATGAAACAGATTTATTTCAATATTTATTACAATTTGTTACAATAAACAGAATGCATTTCAGATTCTGAGTTATTGTGATATGGCGGGAGACAAATTTGCTATGGCAATTGTCATTGCATTGCAATATACAGTCATGGCCAAAAATATTGGCACCCTTGGTAAATGTGATCAAAGAAGGCTGTGAAATATGTGACATATTTTTCAGTTAGCGCACACTGAACTGAATCCTGAGTCCAGCATGATGCCAATAAATATTCTAGCTGCAAGAAGATCAGCAATCAACTACTTCAAATTATCAGCCAGCAAACCCGAGGCAAAGTCACACTGAGTCTGGTGCTTTCCAATCAACTCCATGTCGCTAACATGGTGAGGACTTAAAATAACCAGAAAAGGTCCCTCTGATTCCCATGTGTGACTTCCTATAATTATATTCTTAATTATATCAGTGAATTAACTGCTTGTTTTTGATGTGCAATTAAACACAGACATGACGCTACATTCACTTCGCGAGCAGAGCCAGTCTGGAAAACCTGCCGTTTAGAGCATTTCCGTTCCCAAAAAAGTGGGAACCAATGAGAAACGAGCTCTACACCCAGGTTAAGCCCGCATCCCAGAAGGCGGGTAGGAAGGTAGCTTAGCCAGACTCAGTGTTGCCAACTTAGCAATTTTGTTGCTAGATTTAACAACTTTTCATACTACCTGTCATGATTTGCTGGAAGTGCCAGTTGGACTTTAGTATAGAACTTCCAGCCTCTCTGTTGTATTTTTCCACTTCTTGTATGTCCTGTCACTTGTGCTCCTTGTCTCCACCCACCTCATGTGTTCCCCAGGCAACTAATATGTTCTCCTCCCCTTTCATGTCGTTAACCTCTGTATTTATACCCCCCTACTTCCCAGTGTTCCCAGAAAGTCACGTTAATAAAAACCTATTTATTGTGCATCTGGATGTAATGTTTAAATACAATGTTATACACGGTGCCTCAGAGAGAAGAGACATGACGCTTGTCAGATACAACGTGATGACGTCACTGATATGCAAATTAGTGTGTGGCGTCATTTGGCAACATTTAGCTACTTTTTGGGCAGGCTTTAGCAACTTTTCATTGGTAATAGTTGGCAACACTGGCCAGACTAAGCTCCTATGAACTTAATAGTCACGGAAGCCAGGCTAGCATAAAGGTGCAATAAAAGAAAAATTCTGTACTGGAAGTTTTAAGGAATTTGTTAGACCCAAGTTATGAGTCCCTATGGGAACATGCAAAATTGCTCCCTTTGACATTATTTCTCTCTTCCTCTCTCCCAGCTTCTCTTTCATCATCTATGCTGTCATCACCCATTAACTAGCTGAAAAAAGAAAGAAAGCACAAACTCACACATGGGTCTGATTACATGCTTGCTCTCTCCATCATTAAAAGGCCTCTCTTTTTCACACATTGCCCTTGTCAGTCCTCCAGAGCATTCTAATGAACTGGTTATTCTTATCTACTCCTACTTCTACCCTGCTGCTTTCATCTCGGCTCGTTCTTACTGCTCCTTATAGTGCATCAGGTTAACAATATGTATGCATCTCATTCACATGACATTTCTGATTTTGGAAAAGTAATATGTCCTTCAAAACAACAGCAGAGATGTCTTAGCGAGTATCCAGGTGGGAGGTTCTGTGCAGTATATAATAGACTAGCAATGAGGGACAGCGGTCTCAGTAGGGGAATGTCTATTAACTTCAAGGCAAGCTGTGTACCTGAAGAGTTTCATCTGTGACTGCCCATGTAAAATGGACTGGAGAAGTGAGGGGGACCAGGATCCATAATTTAAGCATTTGAAAACTGAAAATGAGAGCATCTGCCAAGGGTGGGAAAAATTGAGTGTATGAAGCAGCAGTTGTTGTTTTATTTTCCAAATTGCAGTGCGGTTTGCAAAGAGACTGGAATTGGTCAGAGACATGATTAGTTGTGTCCAGTTCTAATGAAATTGCACATTGCACACAAAACAACTTCTAGGTAAAACGTTTTCCAACATTCCATTACAATAATGGAATATCATTAAATTAACATATATATTATATATCATCATATAAATCACATTATTTTAAATATTAAATTACTTTTTAAAATAAGGTCCTATTAGGTAACATAAATTAATGGATGACAATAATAAATACATTACATTATTCTTTTTTGTTACCATTATTTAATAAAATTGCAAATGTGTGTTGTTAGATCAAGTTATATAATATTAAATAATATTAACATAATAGAGCTTTTGATTTTAATAATGCAGTGGTGGTTAATTAACATTACGATATACATTTAGAAGTATTTGGAACCAGTTTGGGTTAACTAATGTAGTTAACTAATGTTAACAAATTAAATATTGTACATTTTTTTATTTAAAATCAGGTTAACTTAACAGAAATATAACATGATATAAATTATTTAAACAAAAAAAAACTAAATTAAATATTTCATCATTATTTTGCATCATTATTTTACTGTAATGACAATGGATTGAAAATAATAAAACCATGCTAAATTGAAAGAAACATATTGTTTAAGGAAAACGCATTATTCTTTTTTTTATGCTGTTTTGTGATGTTGACAGATTTTGTGAGAGTCACCCATGAACTGTGATAAGCCATTTCAGCCACTGAACAACAAGAGGACATTCTGACCCGTCATCCTCCAAGACATAAACATGACTGCCTTTCTCTCCCATCTCTCCTTCGCTCTAACTCACATCAGCCATCAGTTTCAGCTGATTTAGCTTATTAACAGCCAGTCTCACCTGTATCAAAATGTGTCCAGCAGTGATCCGCAGCAAGGTCAATAATTGTCAATAATGTCATTAGGTCTGCCCTGTTCAGCATTTTAATGGGAGGCACAATATACCCTAGAGATTTTCTGAAACAAAACTTCAGCTCACATTGTTCCCTCACTAATTCCTTTAGGACTGACTTCATTTACTGTACATTACATTTACGGTTGATTTGAATGAAGTGTAAACTGCAGGATATACTTAATTCATTGACTATATTACCCAATAAACCATTGCATAAAACAGTGAAATAACTGCTTGCTGCAATGAAATTCTATTGTATCAAGTCCTGCTGTTGAGGGCAATTACAATTCACCCTGTGCACCTGTTGATTAGGGAATTAAAATCAAACCCGCCAAAGTGTCTCGTGGCATCCGACTGTGTGGGCCTATGAACACACCCACACACACACACACACACTCCCTTACTCTTGCCTCTGTAGTTTTCATCAGTTACTGTGACATGCAATCACAGTGTTGCAAGAATGAACTTTCAATCAATCTTCATATGTGTTACCCTTTACTTAAAACCCAGGCAATGTTTCTACTTGCCTTTCTCACTTTCATCCCTTTTTTCATCGTTTCCTCATTTTCAGTCATTTCCTTTTTCTATTTAAATATATATTTTTAGGGTAGGAGCACAAGTGATGCGAGGACCCTATTGAAATGGCTTAGTTTCTTCTTCTTCATCTGCAAAATGTATCACATATTTAAAAACTCATAAAACATTACACATGGGCAAAAAGTGGTGAAAATGTCTATCTGAAATGGGTTTCAGTAGTGGGAGTGGCAAAATGGCTCAATAGCATCACCTATAAAATTTCAAACATGAAACATACTAATGCCTCAAAAGGTCTTCCGATATGAAGTCCGAAACACAACAGCCTGTTATTTAAAATTTTCTCTGCAACTTTTGTGCTGTTATTACCATATTCAGTCATTGTATGTCATTGTTAAGCTCCTCCTAATGATTTAAACATATTCAATCCAAATTTGGTCAGTCTAATCCAAAGCTCTTTGTGATGTTAAATTGTAAATATTTAGAGTTTTCTTTGAAGGGCACGTCCATGATGGCCTGAAAAACGTCGATGTTTCGCCATGAACACAAATACTTCTAAATGTATATCTTAATATTAATTAACCAGCATTTACCAATGCATTATTAAAATCAAAAGCTGTATTTTGCTAAGATTATTTATTATTTACACATTCACAATTTCATTAACTAAAGTTAACAAAAATGAATAAATAATGTAATAAATGTATTTATTATTGTCCATTTATTTCCTCCATTAACTCATGTTACCTAATAGGACCTTATTTAAAAAAGAAATTCGATTTTTAAATTAATGTGATTTATATGATGCTATATAAGAGCACAAAACTTGCAAAAAAAGTTGTGTTTCCTGTTGTGAATTGGTATGTGACATGTATGAAATTTTATAGGTGGTGCTATAACTCAGACATACAATGTCCGAATTGCTCCAAACTTTGGAAACGTTTGATAAGACTTCTGACCCGAACAGGAAATGACTTCTTTTACACTAACTTCAACATACAATGTTCAGTCTGTGCTAGACTTCACATGTTCCAAAGTCCTAAAAACATCTAAAGGCCAGCTGGCAGCAGGAAGTTAACCACATACAGTATAATTGGTTTTAACATATTCCTCCTATATTTACCACGTCAAACTTTCCCCTTCAAAGC
Source organism: Enteromius viviparus (assembly GCA_032353835.1). Classification (NCBI taxonomy): domain Eukaryota; kingdom Metazoa; phylum Chordata; class Actinopteri; order Cypriniformes; family Cyprinidae; genus Enteromius; species Enteromius viviparus. Next base: position 301,489 of record JAUCNO010001512.1, read on the forward strand.
TACTTACAGCTTTAATTCAAAACATATTCCTGTGATAAAAGAAGCTGAATTTTAGCAACAACAAGCAATTCAGTTTTCAGGGTCATGAACTTTTGATTAGTTAGAATTAGAAGATAAATACAATTAAATAAATTGAAATGAATAAATGCATGAATCAATCGATCGATTAGATCCTCAGATCAATTTTTCTGTTACTGCAAAATGTTGTCAAAAAGAAAAGAAACAGCAACACATGATATCTCTGATTTCTACAAGACTGTTCATGTACTAAAACTGTGCCTTTTTTATGCTTGACTTGATTTTACATTTGTATGGCTCACGTGTAAATGAAACACGGGGCGAGGGAAGAAAGGACGGATCAACTCAAGGTAATGATATGGATCACTCACACACACGCTTCAATTAAACAGACACAAGTGTGGCCCTAGGGGAACCTTTAATGATCACAAGCCAGGAAGACTCAATACAAATCAGCTTTGAGAAGAGCAGAGCCTGAGGGTCAACTTCTGCTGTTCTTAACAGCATTGAATCGTAGGCAAACCCGTCATCCCACCTACACATGCAAACAACTCACAACAGAAACAGAGGAAGAGGAAGCCAACGCAGTCAGATAGGTGTGTAGCACAAAATCGATTGTTCACACACTCATACACATAAATCCGTTCAGAAAACACAAAAGTGATGTGTCACTGGGTATTCAGCAACATGAATGGATATGCAAACATACAGCCCCACACAATTCTACCTCAAGCGCCCAGAAACAAAACTTCCTAGAATAAGACGGTTCAACTGATGAGAATACATGATGAGCTCTCAACAAAAATCTATATTTATTATTTTGTCTGTGTGTGTGCCTTTTATCAAGATTGTGCAGCATTTCGGATTTAATAAAATATGTTATTAAATTCCAGTTTAATTCCAGATTTTTTTATTTCATTGAAACCTAATAAAAATGATGCCAAAAATACTTTACAAAAAGTGCAATAAATGTAATTTTAACAAGAAAGAAAAGTTTGCATTATGAACTGGCAAAAGCTTTGTTTGACAAACAGATACTGTATATATGTAGATACAGGATCTGTAACATATACAGGAAAGGAAAAATTTTTTATTTTTTTTATTGATCAAATAAAATCACAAAATCAGTCTCAACATATTACAGTAATCCAATCCTCCAACACATCACTCGAATTAAACACCAGCTGTCACTCAATCTGCATTAAAAGCATTAATTAATGTCACCAAATAAGAATTAACTTTTGAGATTTGCAAACTCATATCAGGGTTATGTAATATACGTTATTTGGCTCCAATTTGGCTGACTACTCAATAAGACTCAGCCACATTACTCTCTGAAGTATCAGTGCTATGAATGAGTTAAACTAATTTTCTTTCAGTAGTAGACTAATTTTACATCAAGCGGAGCAAATATATCACATGCTAACCTCATTAGCAGATTTCATTTCGTGATGTTAAATAAAGAAATATCCGTTTGTTTCACTGACTACAATCTGCTAGATGAAGTAAGTTTAAAAAAAAGGTTAGTTTAAAAAAATTAAATGTCAAGAACTGTGTTTTACTGAGGACCCCTCATAGGTCAGAGAAGACCATCAATCATCTCGACTACTGACTTACCATATATATGGCCTTATTTACATGTATTATTTAAAATATTCATTAAAAAAAGGAACTACTCAAAGTCTGAGCGTACTCAAAAGTTCAAACTGGCAACATGTCTATTTAAATTCTATAATTTGCATTTTTATCATTCAGCAGATGCTCTTAAACAAAGAAAATTGCAAGCAATGTGCCATAAGAGGCAACAATACCTGTTGTACACTGTGCCAATTTTAAAGTATGCAGATTAGTACATATTAAGAAAAACTAAAACTGACAAAAATCCATAAATCAAATGTTAGTGTGATCAATGGAGATTTGACACTGCTATTCAGACAGTAGCTTAATTACTTTATGTACCTGCATAGATTTACACATACCATTTACCATAGCAACAATGTACTGGCTCTTTAAAAAAAAAAATAATAATAAACAAAAAACATGCTCTTACAGTATGAATGAACTTGACCTTTTCAGATCAGGGTGAGTTACAGTAATTTAGCAGCCTCTGCCACGTCACACTTTTATAATAAATGGCCTGGGCTTTATTTGAACATTATTTGGACATTATTGATGTTTCCTGCCTTCTGGGTCTCTCTCTCTCTCTCTCTCTCTCTCTCTCTCTCTCTCAGGTGTCCCCCTCTTTAACGGGACCCATGACCACCTCTTTGACCTCTCTGATGGGCTTTCACAAAATCATTGATTAGTTCCTCTCCATTGCAGTCTATCTTGCTCTACAGTATGTTGACAAATTGCAAGTGCTCTCTCTCTCTCTCACACACACACACACACTCACACACACACACAATGAATGTGCTCTTGTACAGTAAACAATATTAGACTAATCTCATTTTAAAACAATAGGAAAGTTTAATTTTATATCCTGATTTGAACATAATTTACAAAATAAACCAATTTCAAATGGGTATAGCCTACATCAAATAATTTGTACTACTGTATATATTAAAATGAGTACAGATGCCAATTAAACCTTTATTTCAACTTAATTATGGAGCACAATTAATTAAAACCAAAGGCTAGCCTAAATAATACACATTTGTTGAAAAAGAAAAGCACTTTGTGATTAAATATTTGTTTAAAATATGCTAAAATGTTTGGGGGAAAGCTGCATTGATAATCTGTTTTGAGATCAGTAGATTACAATTCAACACTTACTTGTCAAAATAATACCAAAGCTACTAAAAGAATAAAGCCAAGTTCAAATAGATGATGCGGACAGTAGCCTAGACGCTTACATTGAATTTGACGGGGTTTCACATTATTCAAAGCCACAATGGCATTGTTACAACAGTGACACCCAGCGAGTAAAGATGCCGAAAGCCATAGTTTCTTTACAGTTCACGGTCTTTTTCCACCTCTTAACAACGTTATTCCTGACAACGCCTAGTGCAATAAAATAAAATATATGCATTATTTTCATTTTAGAGTGACGTTAGCGTACCTAACGCGTTATGCCTATCGCATGCTTGCCTAAGTTATAGCTCTCGTTGTCTGTTTAGAGACGCGTAACGATGAAATACTGAAAAGCATAAAATCTCGCTATGTAAAAATGTTCACTGTTACATAGAGAACGACGCTAAACGGTGGTAGGGTACTTCAGCAGGCAGTAGTTCTCTCCAGGGGCGGGGCGGCGCTCCATCAGTTTAATGCTGTCAGCACGTGGATAGTTGAGTCCCGGCGGTGTTTCGCTCGGGTGGATGCTGAGAGAGACGCCCGCGAGAGGACGAGCAGGTCGCACGGATGTAAGAGACGGTGATGCTTACTTTAAACTCACCACGGGATGGGTGTCTTTTTCAAAGCCGCTACCAAATGAGCCGTAAGAGGAACTGTGCGGAAAAGAAAAGGACGCGAACGGGATTAAAATAAGAACACAAGGTAAGAAGAAACATAGAGGAACCTGCACATAACTTATAGTGACATTTAAAAACAGAAATATTCGCGAAGACGCGCGTGGACGATTTCTTGGACAGCAGAGCTTTTTCTAAATCAATATGGATAACTTAAGCTTTGCAAGCGAAGTGGACACTTACATTGGCATTGGTTTAAATTCCTCTGGGAATTCTACAAGTCGCTATTCTCCGGCAACCATTATAGGGCTCGCGGGGCTGGTGAGCTTCCTCATCTTGTTTACGATAGTGGGGAACGTGCTGGTCGTTATCGCCGTTTTAACGAGCAGAGCGCTCAAGCCACCGCAAAACCTTTTTCTTGTGTCTCTTGCCAGTGCGGACATTCTGGTGGCCACCCTGATCATCCCTTTCTCTCTGGCCAATGAATTAATGGGCTACTGGTTTTTTGGGAAAGTTTGGTGCGACATCTATCTGGCGCTAGATGTTCTTTTCTGCACATCTTCTATTGTTCACCTGTGTGCCATAAGTCTGGACAGGTACTGGTCTGTAACACAGGCGGTCGAGTATAACTTGAAGCGGACGCCACGCAGGGTAAAGGGCATGATTGTGGTGGTGTGGTTGATCGCTGCTGTAATCTCCTTCCCACCGCTCATCTCCATGGACCGGAATAAAGAGGGTGACAGCAGCGAACCACAATGCCGGCTGAACGACCACACGTGGTACATCCTGTACTCCAGCATCGGGTCGTTCTTTGCCCCGTGTGTCATCATGATCCTTGTTTACATTCGAATCTACCAGGTAGCTAAGACGAGAACCCGAAATATGTCTGAAAAGCGGCGTGATCCGGATGGAGGACCAGGAACGCCACGGCTGGAGAACGGCTTGAGCCGTGAGGATTCCAGGCGGGAAAATGGGCACTGTGCCTCGCCGCCACCAGGGGAGCGCAAAACAGGCGAGGATGACCCAGATGCTGAGCTGGAGGACAGCAGCTCATCTGATGAGAAGGCCAAGCGGATGCAAAACGAGACGGCGCCCTCACGTAAAGACCGCCGGTCCAGCCGCAAGAACAGCTCCAGCTCCAAGCATTCCAGCCGGAAGTCCCGAGCCAGCAGCAAGTCCCTGGACTTGTTTTCCTCCCGCAGGAAAAGAAGAAACACCATTTCGAGAAAAAAAATCTCCCAGGCACGAGAGAAGAGGTTCACCTTTGTGCTGGCCGTGGTCATGGGGGTGTTTGTGGTCTGCTGGTTTCCGTTCTTCTTCAGCTACAGCCTGTATGGGATCTGCCGGGAGCCCTGCGCCATCCATGAGACCCTTTTCAAGTTTTTCTTCTGGATCGGTTACTGCAACAGCTCCCTCAATCCCGTCATCTACACCATCTTCAACCAGGACTTCCGGAGAGCTTTTCAGAAGATCCTGTGCAAGTCCTGGAAGAGGTCTTTTTAGAGGACATGGCCAGCTATTTGCAGCATCCAGTGCCATTTACAGGAGGTTGACAAGGAAGAGACGTTTTCAGAAACACCACTGCCTTTCTCTCTTTGCATTGACAATCTGTACACAACAATGACATTGATATTTTTTTCCCTACTTTGTTGTGTAATGCTCTTCATGAGTCTGTGAGGACAACAGATGCTGGTCACATAGATGGTACCATAAGCTAAAGATGCTTAAAAAAAAAAGAAGAAAACCCACCTGAATCGGGAAGCAGTGCACTGCATTAGAGGAAACAGGCTTGTCTTTATTATGGCTGCAGGCACTCCGAAGTTATCAAGAGATATTTTTATGATGAGTTTGCACATATGGCTTGTGTCATTGTGGCTAGAGAGCTATGTAACCTGAAAGGCTGTCTCCTTTTATATGGTCACAAAAAAGGGAAGTGAATTACCAAAAAAGTGTTTCTTTCCAGCAGAGAGATACAAAACGGACAGTGTTGATTATGGAGTATGAGAAGGTTGTCACCGGATGACAGATAGAAGAATAGCATTGCCCTGATGTGCTTGGGTATTGCGTTGTTTGTCCTAAGGGTACAAAGTCCTGACTGAACAGAGCTCTATTACAAACTGTTCTTAACTGTCCTTCAGTGAAATTAATCACTGTACTGCTGCATTCTAACACGCCATAAAAAGTACACAGAAGAGGTATATACTGGAGAGTTAAAAGAAACTGTAAGTGGCTTTGCGTTGATGATGATAAATAATGATACATTTATTTATCTACAGGATTTATTTATCAGATTATAAACTATTTAAGCTTTGTGGCTATGCTTGTACAGTGTATCCCATTTGTTCAAAATATCATAGTGATATAATGCAAATATAATATATAAGGCTGTTGTACATTTTTAAAAGCAAAACAACTTTTTTTTGGTTGTTTTTGTATATTATGAAACATCTGTCTTCATGGATGTTGGGCTTCTCTCCTTTTCTATTCCATATACTTGTGATATCTCCAAATTGACTGACAGGTCACTACAAGCACAGCTGATGATCAAACAAAAATGAACAAATAAATGGATTGTACTTCTCTTGGATTCGCTTTTTACTGTGAGTCTAGGCTTTATATTTTACTCTTCGTGTCTGTCATAATTAGAAATGACTGTGATTAAATAATGTTTTGAGGTTTTGTCATTTTTCAGGTACAATACTCCATTCAGCTCAGAACAGAACAAAATAAAGGGAGATTCTGAACTAATTGAATCTAATTGTCCCAGACTGTTTGTAACAGTTGGAATGATTTTCTCATTGATGCTTCAACGTGACTCAGATGACTATGCAGTGCTGCACATTACTGTTAGCACTGTTGCACAGTAAGGGGGAAAAAAACTAAAGATTGCGCACCTTTACTTTTTTAAAGAATATCATAGGAAATATCATGCAATATTTAGGTACTGTCAATTATTCATAATATTTTAAAAATCTATGGTCCTAGGTGAGACTGGATGTCTATATCAGGGTAATTCAGAAACCATTAAGGAGAAAAATAACATTTTAGATTTTGTATACAGATGAATTTAGAAAATATTCTTTTGTGTTTTCAAAGAGACACATGATAAATATATTCTGGGGGTCACAGCTTTCAGTTCACAGCATCTCTGCTGGTAAGATTCAAATAGAACAGGAACAGCTGCTGACTTTGTCTGATCACAGAGAAAGAGGGGTCTGGCTTGTAAGTATTGTTTTAAACTAGGTTACGTAAGCCCTTAGGGATGACTGTTTAGTGGCATTGGGTGCACTTTTGAATTGTTTATAGACTACTCAAGCTATTTTCTAACCCCATAACGTACCACACCCCTACCTTCATGTTCAAAAGATTGCAAAGCATTGCTTTCTGAGATTATGAACAAATTGATAGCATTCTAAATCTAATCTAAAGCTGATTCTAAAGCTAAATAAAAGAGAGAAGGTTCAGAACTGAAGAGTTTCTATTCAAATCATTCAAAGATTTTTGTAAAAGAGGAATGAAGAAGTAATCTGTCACCCACACCGAAGCTCCATGAGATATTTAACACCAATGTTCACCCCATGAGTCCAAGAGAGATAAAGGCTGAGAAATTCACTGGCAGTCAGAGCATAAGTAGTGCAATTAAAGCAGTCTTCTCCTCATTTTTTGAGCATGCTGGATGCTGGGTGCCTCTTGGACCAGGAATGTGTGGATAATAAATTGAGTTTGACATACCTACAAATTCAAAATGTCATACATTCACTCATTATTCACCCACTGGAAGGATGTCTTAGTAATAGAAGTGTCAAGTTTTATATTTTGTAATTGCAGGTCTGCGAGTCTGTCAGTGTTTCGTTTTTTGAAAGTGGATAAAAGGATTTCCAAACCAATGCTAGGTGATTTGTTTCGCCATCATACAGACCAGATTGAATTTGAATTGATGCTGTAAGCTTTCTTGAAAATACTTGTAATTGATTCAAACTCATTATGTCAGAAGAAAAAAGGCATCGCGTTTCACCACAAACAGATTACTAAAACATTCAGTGTCAAAAGCTTTGCTTAATGTTATGCGGCTGTGATTAGTTTAGATAGAAAACAACACACCTTCAAGCTTTTCTGAACATTATGCAGAATCTATTGATTTGTACTGGGCTCTGAATGTTTTGTCAAAACCAAGGAAAGGAAATAAGAGGAAAGGAAAGGAAATAAGAGGAAAGGAAAGGAAATAAGAGGAAAGGAAAGGATTGCTGTGCCTTTGGTGATGTGTTACTGTTAGTGCAGTGCAAGCTTTAGGAGGATCAGAGGGGAAAGCCTTCGACCAATGCGAATGATTAGATTCTCCTTATACCAGTGGCAGTGCTGGGAATGAGTACACAAAGCCCAAAGCCTTCTTGCCTGCCAATTAGAACTGCCATATGTCAAAAAATCTAAAATAATTAACTCTATATAGACCTCAATCATCCTTTTCCATTATTGAATAAAACTACTCTGATGGTGTATTGCATTTCTTCATCTGAGACTGAATAATCTTGTGTTGGCTTTGTCTAGCTGATGCTTTTGTCTGAGCAATCCATCTGTCTATTTGCCCTTAGTGAAAACAAGTTGCTGTTTGTTTATAATTGCATTTGGTGCCAAGCTACCTTTATTTACACTTCACATATCAATTTAATTCTTTTAAAATGGACTACATATAGTATATTTCAAACCTCTTTTACTTACCAATTTTGATTATGTCTAAAGTCTTAACCTTAGCTGACCCTAGCAGTGTCTCTTGCTGCTCATTTTGCAAGGTTCAGTTTGCTGTAAGGTCAGAGATACACATCTTCATGCCAGGTTAAGTAAAGGATGCTTGAGTATTAATGGCCTTTCAGTTTGAATGGCTCTTCGACCTCGCTGAATAACAGACCACTCTCTCCTTGTACTATCGTTTCACTGTTTTCAGTTATATGCTTAAGTGATGCAGTGATCCTATTTAGCACTTAATAATTTCCTGAAATGTACAAAATAACAAAATACTCACAGTGTGATACTAGAAATTCTTGTTGACATTTTGTTAAACAGTTAGAAATAACTGTTATATAAATATTTATACTGTCAGCAAATCATTTAGCTTTAACATTGAGCCTTTCAAACAGTAGAGCTTTGTCTCTAGCAGTGTCGAGGTCATGGGCTTGATTCCCAGGGAATGCATGACATAGCAATATAATTAGCTTTGGATGAAATTGTCCACCACATGCATAAATGTGCATTAATATTTCAACATTAAAATCGGTAATGACATCATGTCAGCTGAAGAAAATGCTTGGGAATCAAACCAAGCCTTGTGAACCTATGATTGTTGCTATAGAGACTAGTGTGATGAATTGTATTGTCACCAAACTTGATTGATTCATGGGATTCAAAAAGAAAGCAAAAGCCTAAAATCCCTGTGACGCATGGCATGATATTTTCAAAGACTAGTCTCTCTAAAATGAGACATCATTATATACTGTTAAGAACCCATACACAGCCACTTACAAATGATGCTCTGAATATCAACAAACCATAAATATGTTGATTCAGGAAGCAGTTTACACTTAATATTGAGCATAACATACAGTAGAAAATTGATTTTTACATTTTGGGGGAAAAAAAGTAGGTGGTGCTTATCTGAGGTGTGGTTCTTAGTATTAGATTAACACTTTTGCTCAATTTGCATTTTTGATTAATAAGCGTATTCATTTATTTAAAAAAAAAAAAAAAACATTTTTTGAATAGTAATGTGTGTTTTTTAACCGTCTATTTTTAAGGTCATTAATCATTTACCTTTAATGCTCCCATCTAATCAAAATGGAGAATGTGGTTTAGCCAACATGGCAGAGGGTTTATCAAGCTTAGAACACAATTAATACCATAAAGCTTGTATATGTGTGTGGGTGTTTCTCAATGTCAAGGAAGGATCCTCGGAAGCCAGAATTTCGAGGATGCTACGTCATCGACATCCGTCGAAG
>JAUCNO010001512.1:311000-322393 GCA_032353835.1 Enteromius viviparus
TCTCACTTACAGAGAGAGAGAGAGAGAGAGAGAGAGAGAGAGAGAGAGAGAGAGAGAGAGAGAGAGAGAGAGTGATGGAATAAGCACATCAAATGTGGAAATATATGGTTGGTTGCAGTAACAATGTAATTTCTGTACTATATAAATGTATGAGTTTTTGATGATTATTTCTGATGATTCCTGTGAATAAATATTATATGATTTATTCAGTGTAAGCTGATTGATCAAACACTTAATATGCAAGAGATTAGCAGATTCATATAAAAGCCATTTATACAGACGTGCTTCGTCTCACTGACAAGACTGCCAGAGATATCCTGATCAATGATTGCAATATCGTTTTTAATGAAAACCGTTTTCCAGAATCCCCTCTTTGCAAGTTTCCGGGTTTTATGAATTATAGGCTAACTGATTGATCGGTGATGTAAGATGAGGCAACTACACACACACTGCATTTCAATGGCCCCAATAATCACTGACTATATGCAAAATCTTAATAATCTGTGACAAGGCACTAAAGCAAAGGCAAAAAAATTTAACTTTTGCACAGTTTCTGCTAAAATTGAAAAACGTGAAACATCTAACAAATGTCTCTCTGTGATTAATTCTGTCTGTCTTCCAGGAACTGTCACTGCAAAGCATTTTTTAGACAACAGCGCCACCCACTTAGGATGTATATTAAATTAAAGGATTTCAGGATTTAGGACATTTAGGATCAAAGAAAAAGACTGATCCTTGATGCGTCTCGATGATTTCTTCTTGACTCTCCTAAAATGCAGTTCCAAGCTCAACAACACACCTGATAGCTAGCATTGTTTAGCCTAATCTAATTTGACAGTCAAGGAAATCATCGTAATAACTGACACCTGATGTCAGAAATAGGTTATTTTTAAAGAGTCATGGAACCCCAAAACATATTTTTTGAGATGTTAATATACATGTTGTGCATTGATTAAAACAGTAATAGCTGTCACGAAATGTGTTACAAATTGGAAACTGATCATTTTTGAGCTTTTTGTGACCATTTCGTGCATTCGGTTTTGAAAGGTATGTTTGAGACCCATGACGTAGACGCAGGGGTTTTTTAGCGCTCGTTGGTTGCATGGCTTATTTACGTCATCGGGTTAAGCCCCGTTTTAAGCATTATTAATGAGTAGTGTAACATTACACATGACAAAGGACTTGTCTAATACAATCTCTGCGTCGTGCTTTGCATGAGCGTTCGTGTCACTAGTTTATGTTAACCCTCGTTGTTGTTGTTGTTGAGTCATGGCTCATGTTCAAAAACACAAAAGTGTTTTCGTTTCCCCGCAACGCGACAAGAGCCGAGTTTGCTTTCTTAAGTCTCCGTTCCGCTTGCTCAATACAGCAAACCTGTGCTATAATAATAAATGTGCGATATGATGAAGTTTGATAGGAGAGAAACTCTCTGCAGGACATCACCAGCGCAATCACTTGCGTTTTTTTTCAGTGGAAACAAAATAGCCTATACACGCCGTCATTTTCTCTGACAAAGGTAAGAGTGGGCCTAACACATAATTCGGAACTGTAAATGGCCTTTTACTTGTTTGCACTGACAACATAATTGTATTTTATAAAATAAAGAAAGCAAACATGATGCACGTACTGCATTCTCGTCCTGGGGTGTGTTTCCCATAGGCATAGTTAGCCTACTATGGTCGCTAGTTCCGTCGTTACCAGCATAGTTCAACGATTCGGTGTTTCCCGAAAGCATAGTTCAAACGTACATTCGCAGTCAACGTCACAAACGCTTTGGACCTGTAGTTAGAAGCATAGTTTCTTGTTAGTGAGATATATGGGCTTTAATAAATATGCTCTTGGGCACAAGAAGCAAACTAACATGTATTACTATATTTATCTTCCGTTTTCGAAAAGTGCGCATGCGCAAAAAAGACTAAGGGAACCTTGGAGTTTTACAGTGTATGAGAAAGACGTATGAGGGAAGCCGTGAAATGAAAGTGAACGAAAATCATAAATTAGTCAATATGTGTCATGTTCAATACAGCAGTGTCTTGGAGATCTCTAATCAGTTTAATAGCAGAAGGTTTATTTTCGCGACATCCGTGTGACGTCATTAACAATGGCCCTATGCTGTTGAACTAACGTGGTTCAAACAACGGAGATTCGACCGTGTTCGGGAAACAGTCGTGTGTAGCTAGTTCGTTTCCAAAACAATGCATCATACTATGGTGGTTTATCAGCGAGTTACATCGTTGTTCGTTGAAACGGGGGTTCATGACCCTTTAATTGAAATACCCTGATTTGAAATAACTTGGCCTACTGTTATATTCCTGATAGGATCTGTATCTTATAGTCCACACACAGGAATATTTTGAGCGGGCATGTTTATGAAGACACCAGGGGCCTGTACCATGATGGTGGCTAAACAAACTCAGAGTTACAGGATTAGTTTTGAGTTGACAAAACCAAACCACTCCAACCTGGGTTTGTTGGTACCATAAAGCTAGTCATCAACTTTCTCTGTCAACTCAGGCTTGACCCTCAGTTAATGGATCGTGTGCACATGAAAGTGAGACACCAGCAATAAGCAGCCAATCACATGCTTTTAATCTTTCATTCACTTCTCGTGAGAGAGTCAGATTCAATACCAAAGATTAAAAGATTGAACAATTTGAAGAATTTAAACACATTTACACTGCAAAATGAAACAATCTATTAATGAAAGAGGAAAACTCGTAAAGTAAGTTGTAAAGTTACTTTATAAAGTTAATATTACACGAAAACACTTAATCTAAACTTATAGTTGTAGTTATGTTTACAGCTATTGATCCTAAAACTTATTCATATTGTATATTACCTATATGTTTATATTCATTTAAAATAAAAGCTTAATTACTACAAAACTAAGCTGGCTTGTCTAAAGGATTAGGGAGATAATTGTATAAACAATATAAACTAATTCTAAAAAATAATCATCTCTAAAGATTAGATGATTTAATCTTTAAAAATGTTTACTGAAGCTGATTGGTCAAGTTTTAGTTTGAGATCTCTACCCCAGAACATAACCTGCCCTGGAGCAGGTTAGCTGTGTAGTGTAAGTTACTATGGCGATGAACATTGCTAAAGGCCAAACCAATTTCATGGTACCTAAAACCCATGGTACCTGGTGCAAGCCAGCTAAACCGGCTTCATGGTACAGGCCCCAGAAGGCAGAATGGCAATAAATCAATGTAATGTGTTTATTTCAGTTAATTGGTTAACTGCTTAATTCATTAATGCTTGCAATGATTTAATGAAATTATTTATATGCTCATGGTACAGCCCTGTGTTTAACAATATCTTTTTCTGTCGAAAAATACAGAAGCAGAAGCAATTCAGTAGCTATTAATGTAAGCATTTCCCCGTCTACAGCTGCTTAGAGTAAGATAAGAAAGACAACTTGGCAAACGTCACGAACGAGAATAAGGGACATTTGTTTTGAAGGACTGTGTTGCCCTCTCCTGGTTGATTTTACACAATGCAACTACAGTCTACACTCGGTTCAATGTTGTAAAACGGGTTTGGAGTTGGTTGGCCGATCACTTAATATAAACAGCTAACGGGCTATTTTAAAAATGATATCAAAATTTAGCTAGAAAAAAATGGAATTACACATTATTAAACAATAAATAAATCATTAATAAAAGATACTGCAGATAACATTTACAGTGTAAGTATTTTGTAAAATCTCCAACTCTTGTAGCTCCTTTAGATGCAAGAACATATAACAAATATGAATAGCACAGAAAAGAAAATACTTTTAAATAGCCTGTAACATTTATTCAATATTGAGCTAAATATATCATATACATTTCTACAAGTTTTTAATGGTATACAAAGACATTTAACAGCAATTGACAGAACACTCCAAGGTAAAGGTATGGTTTTGTAGGTACAATAAACATAAAAACCCAAAATGATATTTAACTAACATTGTAGCAAGCAAGCATTTTCTGTTCAGTCTTAAAAATATTTATATCATCCAAATGCTTACTGCCATTAATATATACATTGATAGAAAATAACCATAGAAAATAAATAGATAGAGAAAAACTGCTAAAAGTTGAAAATAAAATGTTTAAACCATTTTTTTTCATAAATATAATTAATCTGAAAGTTTCCTGTCTCACTACATTTCATATAAAAGTTTCTCAAAACAAAAACTTGTCATCAGTAAGAAGAATCTACTTAAACTCATTAACCACTTTCAAAATGCAGAACAAAAAGTTTTCTATATAATTGACATTTTATTAATATTTTTTTAACCCCACCCCCCAAACACACACAATAACTACTAAATAAAGTTACACTTTATTTCGATAGTCCAATTTAGGCATTCTGCTAATAAGTAACTTTGCAACTATATGTCAACTAGAGTAAGACTGCTTAATAACCTCTAACACTTTCCACAACATCCACATGTACGTATGGTACTCACTTGCCAAAAGTTAAAAAGCAAACAGAAATGTATTAGTTCAGTTAATTCCTCTAAAAAATAAAATTAAAATATATATATTTTAGGGGAAAAAAAGAAAAGAAAGTACAGAAAGCAGAAAAGTAGAATGAATTCACCTAGAATGAGTTGATACTGACACTGCAGTGATCTTCTTCAGAATGAATGATTTGTATTTCCCGTTTATCCCGATATCTTCTGTTATTCGAGACATAGTCTCTGCATGTGAGCAGGGGAAATAAAAGTGTTCAGTGACCCCACACAAGCACCAAAGGTCATACTGAGGAAATACAAGCTGACAACATCCATACCTCATGGAGACCTCTGCACGCCGGCCTCAAAATCAGAGAGAACAGAGGCTCTGCCGTGTTTGACTAATGACAGCACTTACCACACTTTGATATATACGACTACAATTTTCCTTCGGAAAACTGAAATGGAAAATTGTTGCACAGAATCTACACCTCACTAAATGACAGATGAAAAGTAGCAACAAGATGAAGCTAATGAATTTTTTCCCCAAGGAAAATGCTCCTTTAATGAGGTCTATTGTAAGTAAACATGCATAAGGAAAGCACAGATTCAAGTGTAGGTTTTATTTAGTTTATCGTTATGAATTATTTTCAATTTAATATAAATTATTTAATAATCTAATGAGGGAAGAAAAAAATGACGTGTTTACATTTTACAAAGCAAAACGTATGTTTTATACACTATAATGCCAGTATTACCCGAAGCTACTTGAAATTGAGACCTGGCAACAAAATTAAATTTACACTAGAAAAATAAATCAATAAACAAAAAAATCAATAGGCTAAATAAAGTAAAAACCACATAGAAATTGAGAGGGACAAAATATCTATTATTCACATGTAATCAAGCTTTGGTTTTAAGGTGTCTTTGTTACAGTGTATTTATACATTTAAGTACCAAGTAATATTAATTAACACCATGTGCTTACTATATTGTTAGGGTTAGGATTACTTAGGGTTACTTGCATGTACGTCAGCATAATTTGTTATTTAAAATAAAATGTGTATCTATGTGTGCAATAAATGTATACTATAAATTAACTTTTTTTGCTAATATAGTGAATTATATGTACATGTAATAAATGTAACACATAACTAATTTTAACATTGAAAGAAAAAAAGTATTACCTTAAAGAAGATCTGAGGAGATGAAAAATACCGTGGCCCAAACGAGACTGCTTAAATTTCTAAAAATGTTGTCCTAAAACAGGTTTTATTATTGTTATTTAGTGTTGTCCATGTAATGTTTGCCCATGAAATTATTTCCTGGGGAAGGAATTAAGATTATTAAAAACAAAAAATTGTTCACTGCAGATATTCTGAATTGAAAAAAAAATTATAATAAAAAATTAAGACTAATGACAATTTATTGTTGTTTTGGAAGCTTATTATTTTTTTAATATATTATTATAATTTTACTATATTTTTAACTGTCAATATTATTCATATCTTAAAACTGAATTTCTCCACAAGAATGTTTCTACATCAGCGCTTTTTTCAACAGTGAAATAAATAAATCTTTTGAAGATTTGATCATCACAATGTTTTTTGTGCCCAAGAGGCCCTTAAAAGGCAAGTCTACCTACCTAGGCTACTTTAGTAACATTATACAGAGAGAAATAAAACGGTTTACCAAAGATGGAAATTATGTTAAAGTATTTCCGTTCTCATCAATTAATTAAAACCACTTAAAAAACCTTTGAACCAGAAGTTGTTATCATTGTCTGACATACATGGCGAACAATACATATATACAATAATTCACATTCTAGACAAATGGACAAGCTGGGAGAGATGAAGATGGAGGCAGAAGATTCACACAGATATGATGTTGGATGGAGAAGCAGAGAGCTACAAACATGTACGTAAGACGAGAGAAGTAGACAGAGCGACACACAAAACCAAAAGAAACAGGGCAAGAAGTTCAGTGCAAAGCTGCGGAAGCTGTGTGAGAAGATCCAGAAAGAGAAAGAGTGAGATGGGAGTGGCCTATCAGAGACCGAACTGGGCGGGGCAGGAAACTTGCGTGACAAACAGAGTGAAAAACAAGCGTCTCCAGGCTGGCTCCTCTCCTCTGGGCAACGCATTAATACCACCGCCTTTCATCTTTTCTGTCGCTTTCTGTTAACCCAGTCCTGCCTCCACTCCCCACATCCATCTTTAATCACCACTCCCCAAACAGGCTCACCAATTACCACAGTTAGGCTGGCCAGGCATGAGCAATCCATCCCCAAGAAGCAGAGATGGAGGAATGACTTGGTTGTTCTTTATGTATTATACTGATTCACCATCAAGCCCCCTAATACAGTGAGGTAATGTCATTTCTTCTGTCTTTCTGAATAACGTTGCCCATTAATTTTTGACTTGGCGACTGAAAGAGGATTCCTCCTGACATTTAAGAGCCTCCTTTTTCTTCTCAAAAAGAGATGTTCCATATTAGTCAATGTACAGATGGACTTGGTTTGGAAACTTACAATAACTTGTTCTGGAAAAAACTATTGTCTGTTGAGGTCATGTGGTGTCATGTTCTCATAAGAAGGAAAATTAAAGAGCTTTAAGCTAATTAACCGCAAGAGAGCTGCAGGTACGACCTTGCGTCTTCACATTGCACATTTTCTGTGTCCTCTTTCTCCTTTCTCACGCGATCTCTTCATCCAGCAGGAGTTCAGTAAAGCGTGCAATGCATCTCCCCATGCAACAACCAGTTAATTGTCAGATTAAATAAACTCAGTCAAGGAGATGCACTCAGAAATCAGAACCTGGGCTTGGGACGATAAATCAGACATGAAAAATGACAACACACGCTCAAAGTCCATCTTAAAGTACAAGTCTCTCCATATTAATATTTAACATCAAAAGGCATTTATTGTACATGTGGTTTAGATTAAAAGTTGATCTGCTTCATATGTATAGCCTATATATATATAAAAAAAAGAAAGAAAAACCGTAGCTGAACACACACACACAATGCTTGAAATATTTGATAAATTCTCTATGAAACGCTCAAAAAGTTTTTCTCTCTCTTTTGTCAAATTTTTTTTCAAAGTGTGATGCAAAATGGATTAACTAGCAAATCCTTTAAAACGATCTAATTGTAAATAAGCACATTATTTCAGCTGTAATACTGTAAAAATGTCAAATCATTTGTACCCATACTTTTTTCTTGTAATTAAAATGGACTTATTTTCTTTTGCATTTGCTTACATTTCTTAATGTCAACACATGCAGCATTTATCTGAAACAAAAGACAAACCTAGCCAAGAGCACAACATTTCAAATCTGAATGATAAATTCTGACTGCTAGCTTAGTCAAAACTGTTATACTTTAAACAATGAAGTAGCTGCTGCTACACAGATATCATACATAAATATTTTATTTATTTGATTTTTTTTATACCCAGCATTCTGAGTCTTTAAGCGGTGGAATTTTAGTTTGGTCTGAACTGCATTTAAAAACCTTACATTTTCACCTCTTTGTGGCAGCATGACAAGCTGGGGTTGACAGGGGGCAACGTAGCATGAAGAGGTTAAACAAACAGACATTCTTCATTAAAAACCTCCAGCTGATAAAGAAGATAAACTGACATTTTAGGCCAAGCTGAACTAACAATACAAAAAACATACATTGACCAAATTATTATGCTACTATTCTGTAAAATAATTATGTACCAGAATGTGTAGTAAAGAGTTTTAAAAAATACACAAAATTTAAAAAATGTAATTTTTGGAGGATGTGTAAAATCATTTTATATTTAGCTTATACACAAACCGATGAAGAATGAACAAATCTTACCGTTTTAGATTCAGATACAGAACAATGACTTCTGAGTAACATTCCTTGCACACATAAATCTTAATACATGACCTCAATAAATGGTGAACATGCTGTATGGATGATTATAGAAAAACTATCACATACCATCACAAAAAAAATAAATCAAAATCACAGATTAAAAATTACTTTAGTTATGCATGGTTAAATATCTTGTGTGTACATTAATCAAATGTTATACATTCTCTTTTAATACAAATTCTGCTTTTTGACCAGGTTCTTCATTAAGTCTTTGTTTCAGTCAATTGCAAACTGATGCTGTATTAACCACAGAGGCAAGTCAGCACAAAAACTTCAGCTATGCCTCCTCCCATATATCAATTCCAATTTCACGGTGACGACTCAATCCAGGTTCAGACCGAAGAGACCATGAGGGCGTTCGGCCTGACCGCACAACTAAAGAGCGACAGCAGATGCCTGGACCTTAAATGTGTCTGATGTCAATGTGGAGTTTAATGGGTCAAATGAAGGGTCCCCGCAACAGAAGCATAGCAGGGTGAGCCTGAACCCGGGCTACTGTCTTTTATAGAAAACAGTAAACAGCCCTTAACAATCATACAAAAGTCATGACTGACTGAACTTTAGTCTGTACACAAGCATCATACATGCAGTCCGTAGCTTCAGTCGAGCATACAGACCAACATTACTGCAACAACACACCAAGAGTCCTGAACTTGGCTGATATAAAACTAATCTTTAATATTTACAAAAACACTGCAATTGATTATCAAGTTTATCGAAGAGAGTCCCTGTCTGTGCACTCACTTGTCACATAATTTCTTCTTAGGTTTAACTTTTATTCTTCAAAATAGAAGTTGTAGATAGCCATTGCTGAATTTTTTTAATTGAAATTCTGAATATTAATTTTATATTTGTTGCAAGGGTCAGTGACATGATGTGTATTCTTTATTTTATATATTAGGTTAATTTCATATATACAGGGATTTAAATAAACATACTAAACATGTTTCTAATTTCTAAATGTATTTTTTGAAGGGCATAATAGTCAAAATAATGATACTGTACATTGATGTCCTAAATAGGGAAACAAACTCCTGAGGTGTGGTTTAATTTTTAAATTAATGTTATAATCGTATTTACCTTATTATCATTTATTTTTATTATTATTATTTTTCATTACATGAATGCAGAAACATGTTGACTTAGCTAAAATGTGTCACTGTTTATTTATTTTAAAAAAACACACACAAAAACACAACTTGCGATGGGATATGCTTAAAGTCATGCAAGCAATAAGCAAAGAAATAAAATAAAAACATTATTTGTAAACATTTTTTATAAAATAATGTGTTTTATAAAATTATATCAATAATATATATTTTATAAAATTTGAAAAGATTAGTTCAGGATATAAAATGTCCTAAAAAATTTAAATAAAGGGAACCAAAATAAATGTTTTAAATTAGTTTGATATGTTTTTCATATATTTGTCACTGAATGTTAAAGCTTTGAAGTGGATTTAGCACCATTCTTCTCTGATCATTATTAAAAACATTCAAGGTTTGTGCAAAACAAAGACAGAAATTTCTGTTCAGTTGAACTGCCGTATTCTTCTAAATATCTGTGCTGGAACACTAAAAACCATTAACGCTACAGACAGGAGCCAATACACATTGGTGAACCCTGCTCCACACACACACCTCCTGCCAAACTAAGATACTCAACAGCCTAGGGTGTGTTACGCACTAGTAAGCAGAGTAACATAAATGTCTGGATGGTTCTGCATTCTTTTAGCATACTTGTTCCCTCTTTGATATTCTGCTTATGAGGAATGTCTGAAATCTACACTTATTCTAGATCTAGACTAGATTTCTTGACTGAAATCTAGAGTATTCTTCTGCTAGTACCCATGACCCATGTCCAGGAAAAGAACCAAGATAAACTACAATTACACATTTTTTACCTGCATTACTGTAACACCACCAACAGATGGGGTTTGTAGTCACCCTGTAAGCCACCCCTTCAAAGCCAAGACAGATGTAGAGTGTTCAGATTGACCTGTGGAAATGCAGCATTGTTACAAGACTGATACTTGCATTAGATTACAGAGCAGAAAGAAGAGGCCAGGTCATTCCTATACAGTTAATATACTCTCAGAAATAAAGGTACAAAAGCTGTCACTGGAACGGTACCTTTTCAAAAGGTACACTTTTGTACCTATTAGGTTTAAATATTGTACACATCAAGTACTAAAATGTACCTTTAAGGTACAAAAATGGACCCTTTAGGTACAAACATGTACCTTTTGAAAGTACCACCCCAGTGACAGCTTTTGTATCTTTTTAGATTCTGGAGTGAGCAGATTTGCTGAGAAGAAAAAAAAAAAGAAAAAAAAAATTCAAAGCGAAATTTTTTTGTGTGTTGTCAAAGGGAGAAAATATAATTTCACAATTTCCCATAGTGTTACATGACTTTTTACAGTGCAATGTAACTTTGGAAATTTTAACTTAATGAAAGAACAGCATGCTTTTTTTGTGAAAGAGTATAACGTTCATTAAGAAAATTTTAATAGATATATACAATCTATTTTTATATCAAACAGAGACAAAAAGTTAGACATGTTTTGTCTTCTAAAAAAAGACAAACGTTTATTACTATTACTTATTTGTTCTTGGAGTTGATTTTCCTTTGAAGAAATAATGTAATTTCTAGAAAAATCCCAATATAGATCATGTTTTAATATAACTGGGCAAACTGGAGTTTTTAAAGATAGCCTACTTAATTTAATGGTTTTAGATAATAAAAAAAATAATAATAATTAAACATGGTTGGGGATACTAACTGGAATACTAATCATTATGAATGTGTTAATTGTGGTCAACCCAGTTGACCCAAATTGTACCCTGGCTACGTTGGTCCAAAGTGCAAAACGTAGCGGTGTTACAATAATGGCCCTTAAATTGTATGACTGTTAAATTTTTTTGTCACGGTTTAAATTGTATGACTGTTACGTTTTTTGTCACGGTTAAGCTTCCCAACTGAATTCATTTTATATAAAATGTATACTTTCATTGTAACGTTAGCACCTAGCCCC
>JAUCNO010001512.1:324840-339817 GCA_032353835.1 Enteromius viviparus
TTTACATGGGATGAATTTAGCAAGTAATTTGAATTAATATTAGTGTAAATATACAAAGTGTTAAACTTGAAAAAAAAAAAAACACTCGACACTGGGAGTCGATTCCTGACTATTAGTACGAAATGGTCTTGCAAAACAAAACATAATAACTGAACTTACCCTCCTATTTGTTTAGTTCACGAGGACATAACATATAAATAACGCTTTGCGCACGCGCACACACACGCACACTTTATGCGAGTATATATTTAAGTTTACTTAACGATAAAACCATTGTTAAAATAACCCAACCCAGTGGTTCAGGGGTGAAAATTCATTTGACCCAGCAAGAACAACCCAACAATGTGTTTATAGAAATAACCCAGCACTTTTAGAGTGTACCTTTTCTTTGATTTCTTTGGCCTGGTTTACTTTTGTGTCCCATACTAGACAAGAAACATGGTTACACCATGTGATACAAATGGGGGAGGGATGAGTTCATGTGATGGGAAAGAAATGTGACATATAGTGAATGACAACGAGGGCAACGGGTAGTTAAATAAATAGATGGAAGATAATGTGTATTAAGAAAGAAAATGTAAAAGAGAGAGAAAAAAGAGAGGGAGAGGAGAGCATTAAAGGTCTTGATACTGGTCACCAGTGTAAAAGGCCATGCCAGTCTGGATAAGGATCAGTAGGGTTACATGCCCATGAAGCCAGGGCTGTCTGCCCTCACATACAGGGGGTCGGACTTGGTGCCATATCAGAGAGAGTGCCGAAGTACACACAGTAACATGAGCTAAATAATCGCTGCCTCTCACTCACAAGCTAAAGAAGGGAAAAAAGTTACATCAAAACCTCAGTGAGCGGGTTCGTTTTTTGTTAATGGTTTAAAGGACAAACAGACATCACTGTACATAAAGTAATAGAAATCAATTTACAATTACATTATGGATTTTCAAACTTGAAGTCAATTTTATTACAGTAAGTGCCTCTGATATTGATTTTGCTGTTGTTGCCTGTTGCAGGATCATGCCAAGCACAAGTACAAGAACTAAGTCTGGACTAAATTGAATCGTCCAGGGATAATAAGAATAATTTAAAAAAAAAACACATAATTTAAAAACCATAAAAGATGCTTCATTTACTCGACTAGGTTTTTTGCTGAAACATTACAAAGACTATAAACTGTTAACGAATACAACAGCTGCTTTTATTTCTGTGAAAAGCGTTTGTAAAATATACGCCACTCCGTTGACACATTGTTTTTTTTTTTTAAGTAGTGCATATAAAGTATGGCCATTTTAGCAAATTAAAAACATGCTTTTTATAAAGCAAATTTAGAAATTCTGAATAAAAAACATAAAAACATTAATGAATAGCAGTGACGTAAAGAAAAAAGAATATTTAGCGCTTCAATTTAAGGGACTGAAAACTATAATTGCAGGCTTGTGTGTCCATGTAAACGAAAATCTTAAAATGCTTGTGTACACTTTTTTTCATAATTTTTTTTTTTTTTGGCCATCAGTCGACATAACTGCGTCATGTAGTAATAAACTATAGTCAAAACTATAGGCCTAACTGACGCAATGGTTGGAACCGCTGTTTTATTTCTGGGCTTAATGCTTTTGTATTATTAATATCGTTATTATTAACATTCAACTTAATATATGTCTTTAAGAAAAAAAGACACCTGAAACAAATATGAAACTATACGATGCCTATCCCAATAATCTGAAAATGTTATTATAAGTTTAACAAGTATCAGACAAAGGCAGCAAAAAAAACAAAAAAACGTCACAGATTTCAAGAAATCGTCCATAAACTCACTTTCAGAAAGTTAAGTGTCTCACCCTCAGGGTCTTTCGTTCTTGTCATTTTTTTTTTTTTTTTTTCATACTTTCTCTCTTGTTATTACTGCTTTCAGTTGACATATTGTATGTAACTGTTACTATGGGTTTTATGAACAATTATACTGTCAACTTTTTTTCTTGTTCTGCATTAAAAAAAACTTACTTTCAAAAATCGGGAATCGAAAAATATATATTTAGGCTAAACAGGATATGTAGGATAGAAGTTTGCGTAAGTGTTTTACCTCCTTCTCTTCAAATGACATGATTAAGAGTTCTCAATTTCTCGCTATTAAAAAGTACGGCAGAGGATTAAAGTGTGTACATCCGCTAAATGATTACTGAAATAGTTAAGGTTTATGTTAGGGGTTTAAACCAGAACGTTATTTGATCAATTAAAACACGCAGGATTTGCACTTCAGAAACAGTAACGATCACAGACGTCAAATCACAGATAGCCTATTTTAGATTAAATTTACAAAAATAATAATTAATACAAAATAATCTTTTTATTTTTTCATAATTATATTTTATTTTCATGCAGTAGGCAATTTTATTTTATTTTTTGCTATCCACAAACGATGTTGTAAAATGTTTAGTCAAATAACTGCAAAATATCTGTCATGTGATAAAATCACATGGTTTTTAAAACCAAGTTTAAGATATATTTAATATAACTAAAGCGAGAAAAATATGACCTTACACCAAATGAAAGAAGGCTCGTTTTTAAAAATCAGGTAGCAGCTAGTCATTTAAACTTTTAAAGTAAAAGAAATTGATTTTACATGTTTTCATATTACTTTTTCGTGCCATATATTTATAACTAATAGGCTAATCAATGTTTTTTTAACCAAATAATAACTGTTTTCCAAATTTCCAATAACCAAATTTCAAACTGTTCTGTTTTTATATTTTATAACGAAAAGGCTTTAAAATGCCACATAGGCATATCAAATCTCCGTTTTAAACAAAACCAAATGCAACAGTGTATTTGTCCAATTAGTGTGCTGTCAGGGCCAGGCACGTTTTAATTACAATTTAGCCTACTGTTAATAGCCTACTCGGAAAAAACAGCCTATTTTAAAATGAATTTCATGGGTCAGTAAACAGCCTAAATAATATTGGTTTATAAAGCTCGGTGTTTTACAGATGAGCTCCAAAAAAATCCCGAATATTTTAACTGTGACTTAACACATTATTTGACATATTTAAATGCATTAAGCAAACACGACATATCCTGGGATGTCCCGAGGAAGGCTGTCTCATCGCCAAACCGTGGCGTTTGCTGTAACGTCGTTGTGATGCAGCGACCGATCCGACCAATAGACGGAGCAGCATCCGATTCTACGAGATCCCCTGCTGACGCGATGCGCTGAACCACTGTCTGTATTTTGATTTGCTCCCTAATTGACCCAAATAAAGCCCTCTGTGACAGGGGTTCCACCGACCCTGAGGCACGATCAAAAGCGAAGTCGGATTGGGGCCGGTAATACCCTTTCACGAGTAATCCCATTTGCTATTGTGCTCGTCCAATAGCAGAATACCCTCCGCTCGTTAAGCATTTTACTTGACTTTTTTTTACTACAGCCCTGCTTCTCTCTGGACTGGATCCGTGGACGCACGAAGGATTTCGTCCTGCTGAAGCGATGGTTGAGCTGGGATATCCGGAGAGGAAGGATTCGTTACTTTTTGCGTAGAAGTTGGCTATTCCCGAATCACCCGGCTATTGCCGTGACTGGTATATTTGTAGGAGAAATGCATGACAAAAGCCAACAGCGACATACTTCCACCACATCCAGGGGCTCGTCGTTTTTTATCGAGAATTTACTTGGCTCTTGTAGGACAGAAAAGTCCGCCCGTCCTTTAAAGGATAACGATGGCATGGAGCGAGAGATGGCTCTTAAGGGCGGCACTAAAGCGCATCGCAAGGAAATGTGCAGTCAAGCATCCAGCACGGGATTCAAGACAGACATTTGTCGGAGCACACAATCGCCTCTGGATTGGTATGAACGGGAAACCTCAGAAAGTAAGTAGCGGGATATTGTTCAAAACTCCTCATAAAGTTAAACAATATAAAATGGTATGTATTTTTACTTTGAACTGTGATGTCTACATTAAATATTTAATTTAAACGAGAGCACAGTCTCCATTGGCTTGTGCTGACTTGCTCATATACCTCCCAGAATAATTATTTACCGTGTTGGTATATATAGCATCAATTATGCTAGCCTACTGGCAGGTTCCCATTAGTTTCAAGCCTCATTGAGTAAAACCAACAAAAGCAACTCGAAAGTACGGAGCAGCCGAGTCGCAATAAAAGACTTCCCAAACTCGCTAAAGGCTTAAGAGCGCAATCGGTCTGTCTGATTCTCTGTAACGCTGTGAAAGCCACAAGGAGAGAGTTGGCTGTGAAGACACACAGTATTGCACATATGGGAACGTGCCTAAATTTAGATTTTTTTGTGACTTTTTTTAATAAACATGCATTTTCTCTAACACTTGCACATTTGTTTGATCATTGCTTTATCAGGTCCAAAAGGAGAAACCCACCATTCCAAGGAACACTGCCGCAGCGACAGGAACAGCCCCGTGGCCTCTGAGCTTCCTGATGGGGCAGTGGACCGAAAAACGAGCGAGTGTGTGGGTGATGAGGGTGAGGACGCTCGACAGCTTTTCAACGAGCGTTCTGGTCCCGACACCTCGGAGCCAGGCTCAGCCCGGAAGAAAAAGACCCGAACTGTGTTCAGTAGAAGCCAAGTGTTCCAGCTAGAGTCCACTTTCGACATGAAGAGATATCTCAGCAGCTCTGAGCGCGCCGGCCTCGCGGCCTCCTTGCACCTGACCGAGACACAGGTGAAAATCTGGTTCCAGAACCGCAGAAACAAATGGAAAAGACAACTGGCCGCGGATTTAGAAGCTGTTAGTTTTAACCACAGCTCCCAACGGATTGTACGGGTGCCCATCTTGTACCACGACAAAACGACACCCATGTCGACTCTCAGTTTTAACGTGTCTCAAGTCTCGCCACCAATCATGGGCTTCTCAAATTCAGTTAACTATCCTTTACCTTTTGCTCATTCAGTGAATTTAATGGCACCGCAAATGACAGGCCTTGTCTGATTGTCTAACGTATATTGACAAGTGATCCAAGGACATTTAAAAATAACGAAGTGCAATAACTGATATAGCCTATACATATCCTGCTGGAAACTGCAGTAGCCAGATGTCTCCTGCTTCCAAAGAAAAGAAAACACCTATCACAAAATCACAAGAGAAAGGACACGTCTGTGTTAATTGTCATTGTTACATGTCTATAATAGTCTTCTGTGCATGGGGGGCCTCACCTGTAAGTAAATATAAGGGCAACACTTGCTTTGTGCAAATATATTTTTATTCAGAACCACCGATTTGTAAGTTTTGTCACTTTTTCACATTATAAATGTAAATAAACAAATCACTTTAAAGCAAGTATTGGTTTCTTGTATGTGGTTATACTTATTTATTTACAAGAAGACGTCAAGACTTTATGGGACAACCATAGGCCTAATTCATGTATCAAGAAAGAATATTTCCACTGTTGTCAAGATTATCTTGTTTACTTTTCTAATTTTAAATTGTTGCTTCACAGTAAATCAGTGCTGCACTATCTACACACACAACACAACAGAAAATGTGGTACTAAACTCAAACACTTAAATGAATAGGCCGCGTGCCTTTCAAGCAGAGTCCGAGTGCAGAATAATAAAGAACACATCTAAAATTAACACCAAAAACTTAATTTAAATGAATACAATTTAAATACCAAATGTATAAGCTACACATACAAATAAATCCCATGAAAAGCCTATAATATTTTCAGGCTCGCAACTATAACAGGCAACGACCTATTTACTCCCCTTTTTAACAGAAAAAATAATAATGAGAATATATTATGAATAATGAAACTTTCATTTTAGGACATTATTTTATTACATTCAGACAAACAAAATCATATGCTAATACTTTAAAATGAATTCGGATGTATTTTAGGGTCCATTTTCAAGTCCTGCATAATGCTTAAAAGATAATGAAATCGTATTGTGGTGACAGACTAAGGTTTAAAATAATTATATTTATTATATAATTATCGTCCATGAATGCTTTCAGTGTTCAATAATTAGATAAATTATAAAATGCCCCAGAAATAACAATTTTGCTAGAAAATCACTAATGGAAAACTAAATGTCATCATCGTTAACTTTTTGTAAGCCTAATAATTAGCCATTGCACGGCCAAGATATTTCAAAATAATAATAATAATAATAATAATAATAATAATAATAATAGTCTACACACTGTTTCTGCCACAAACACCGCAAAAAATAAATAAATAAATAAATAAAAAATGATAATAATAATAAGAAAATAGCCTATATATAGCCTATATATATATATTCTTAATTGTAAATAATTTCGCGCACACATAAAGTGTAAGAAGCAAAATCATAATTTTAACGATAAATTTGCTATAATTAACGTAATTGGGAACTAAAAGCTCATCTCGGGGGGGAAAATGTCATAGCCTAAGCTACATTGACCTCCCTTTGTTCTCGAATTGACACCCCGCAAGCGTCATCAAAGGAGCTGGAGAAGGCCAAAGAGGCAATATACGCGCCTCTTACTAAAAGCTGAAATCTCTTTCCTTTCCTTAAGAGCTCTCATTAAAAATAGTACGCAGTGCTTTTCACATATCGAAGTATGTGTGCCAGATGTCTGGATAGGTCTGAGCTCCAGCTCCCACCCTCCTCTGCCATTGGCCGCCGCGCAGTCTGATTCTCGTGACCAATAAACGATGGAGAACAGTGTTCTTCCGGTCAGTGGACTAACAGTCTAGGCGAGCGCAGCAGCACTACACGTCGTGGAGCGATGGTGCTCGGAGAATCGAGACGTTAGTTTATGAAACGGCAAAAAGGAGACACGGACAACAAAGACCCCGCATCTAACGGAGAATATGAGCAAGGAGGACGCGTCATGTCGACCGGCTTCTTTGAAGTTCACCATTGACAATATCCTCAACTCCAAGTCGAGCAGCAGAAACTTTGACAGCTGTCATTCAAAGACATCGCTTGTAGTGTGTCGGGATGGCTGTCTGCATCATCCAGAAGAGAGCGAGGGACCATGCAAAGAAGGGTCAGATGCAAGATTGCACACCATTGGTAAGATATTGCTTTTAACTTTGGTACAAATCTGCAATAATGCATTATTAGCTGCACTGTAATTTTTGAGCGAATATCAATAGCATCTGACTGGCTTTCAGATAAAGTCAACAGAGAGGGAGATGGGACTGTGGCGGACACGCTCAAAACAGTCGACACGCGCAGCGAGAGCGCTGACAGCTGCGATGACGGGCAACAAAAGAACAACGGCAAGAAGAATAAACTAATGACGAAAAAGAAAACGCGCACTATCTTTTCAAAGAGACAGATCTTCCAACTGGAATCTACGTTTGACATGAAACGGTATCTGAGCAGCGCGGAGCGCGCGTGCCTGGCAAACTCTTTGCAGCTCACCGAGACTCAAGTCAAAATCTGGTTTCAGAATCGACGGAATAAATTAAAAAGGCAACTGTCTACTGAACTGGAGGGACCGACTAGCGATTTCAGTGATGTTGGAAAGACGGTACCGCTGCCAGCTTTATACACTAAAGAGAATAATCTGCTCGGAAGGTGCATGCTTCCAATGCCTCTGCCAGTCGTGTATCCTGGAGGTAGCGCGCCTTACTTTTATTTCTCAAACGCCAGCAAGTATTTCAGCCTGTTTGATGGAGATATATGATTTAGAAAAGACCCTCGCACGGGGGACGCAGTAGCTCTTATAACAAAAACCGACAACATGGCCCAACGCAAATTTTGACAAGCATTATCGGCCTTTTGTGTGTTTTGCTGAGAACACTGTTCAGCTATTGGTCAGTAAAGAAGCTGGCTTGTATTTCTATGCAAAAGCCTATTTTATTTATTGTATGCTGTACAAAATTTTATATAGGCCTAAATAATAACACCCAGCACAGTATACCCCTATTACAGTGCATCGGAGTCAGCAGCCATAGCATACTGGCAGAAATGCCAGTGCCAATCACACTGTCTTCAGATGGCAGGACATTATAACACAAATGTTTTACTGTTTACATTATTATTAGGCTATTATTATTTTTTATAATTATTATTATTACATCTCCGCCAAAGATCGATTATTGATGCATGCATTTGTATTTTAAATGGCCCTCTAATTTCAAAATGAGCAATTAAAACGTATTTAAGTGAATGTATTGGTTATTTTACATTTAACGCATGTTTGTATGTTTATTCCTTTTTATCGTTTTCAGCATAACCTGGCCAATTACGTAGGCTATACTACCAGAGTGTCATTAAATATTATGTTTTACACTTGCTTCAAAAGAATACCTTTGTGTCCTGGCTTTTTTATGGTAACTTGTTGGGTTTTATCCATTTAAGAACGTTAAAAGTGTTTTTGATAAGTTACTGAATCGTTTAAAAATATCATTAAAAACTAGGTCAGACTCGCGGGTGTTTATTAAACACGTGCGTCTCATTAACAATGTTAAGAGTCGCATGTTCTTGTGGAATTATCTATAGCAAGCCAACAAAATCTTACCGGAAAACAAAGTAAATTCCGATTACCAAGCCTATTATACTCGGAATAAGTAAGTCTCAGGGTTACAAACCCCAACGAGCGGCTTATTCCGAGGTTAACCTATAGGCTATCCTCTTAATAAAAACTCGGACATTTATCGCTTAACAGTGAACTAAAGTGTCAATAAACGTTCGCGCAAAAAGGCATTACAAAGTTCTACAAATGTGCATTTTACACGCAGTTGTAGTGCTTTTTTCAGTGTTCAATAATATATTTGAAAATGAATAGCTGAGATTAATTTACGTGTCATTTAGAGCTCAACAGCAATAGCCCATTTTTTACAAATTTTCCAAACTTTTTAATTCGGGGCCTAAACAACCTATAGGTTGCGTGTAGACGAGTGTAATAAATGCTTAAAACAGCGATGTTAGGGGCTGTACTCTGAAAATAATAATTTTGCCACTACAACGGTTACAAATTCTTATTTCTAGTGAGGTCATGTTAGGCCAGGGTACAGTTTCCACTGAAAGAATGAAACTTCAGAAGGTGTCTGTTGTCATTTGGGTCCTGCTCGTCAGCTCTGTGATGCACAGATTCTTGACCTAATTTAGTTTTTTTCAGCCGCGAGTTAAAATCGTGGGAAAAAAGGTCCTTATTTCTCTCTCGCATGTGGTAAACAGATAATAACTACTAAATCATTTCAAAAGTAAGAAAAGTAATTGTGATAACCTTTTAAAGCCTGATTGTTCTTCCGAGATGGAATAGAGTTCACTAGCTGTATTTGCTCGAAGCGACGAGAGACTACCTAGGGTTAAGTGTTCTTAAACATTATATAACATTAAAGATAGTTAACAGCAGACTACTAGATAACAGCTAAATGATCTGTTTGTAAACAAGCTAAGCGCTGTAAGATAATCTTTCACACGAACCAACTATTGCAGATTCCAGTATTCTGCCATTGTCTCTCGATTGCAATAAGAAAAATATTAACAAAGCACAGATGTAATTACAAAATTATTTCTGGAAAATTTTAACGATAAACAACAAATCCTAATTGACTTTAACGTTAAACATGTAGAAAAAATCCCGTCTCTAATGTTGCTTTATTCATGAGATAAACCGCCGGATCCAGGTTCTCAGACAACATGAGCGTTTTTAAAACTTGCACAGATATTGGGATGATTAGTTCACTAATTAAAAAAAGATTTTTTAATGTTTTCTGTCACTGAAATGATGGTTCTCACAGAACACTTCCAAACAGTATGAAACAGTAAAGCAATGCAAAGTTGAAAAACAACTAATTCAAGTCATTTAAAAGAAGAAACAAGACTAACCTAAAGTTAATACTGAAATATTGCTTTATATACCTAAACCTAAATACCTAGATTAAGATATGTTGCATTACTGTACATGTGGATTTCAATGAATATTGTGTAATTTATTATGGATTTTAAAATGTGTAAAAATAAAGTTACTGAAGGCAAACATATTTTTGGAGACAGTAAAACTTTGGAAACTTTTGACAATTTGCTGGATATTGTGACAGGATTTCTTTTACAGTATGCAACCATTTCGCACACATGGAAAAGCACTTAATTCAATCTTTTTATAGGTCTTAATATCTCAAGCATTAATGAGATGAATGCTTTTTGTCAATGTAACCACATAATCAAAATGTGGTTACGACACTATATTGAAAAAGCCATAACTGGTTGACCACTGCTTAGAATATTTTAGTTTTGATGCATTAGACATAGAAAATGTATTCAAACTTTTCATCTTGGCCAGTATTACTTAGTAATTTATTAGACCACCACTGTCAAGCTCATAAACACATTGATATTTCTGCATATAAGGTTCTGAAGTAACCAAACACTTGGGGCCTTTAGGACCGAAGTGATGCTGTCCACTTGCCTCAAGCCATTTTGCCAACCAGGGAGGGACTCCGATTCGGCTCTGAGGTGGCAAGCTAATCACTGTGATTTCAGTATTGGATACCTAACTCCATCCATCAATTGCTACAATACTGTCCATTAACGCATGGGATCTGTTAATGGTCTAGAGTCTGCATATATGTGTAAGTGGGAGGGGGGAGAGCAGACTTCCTGTCTCTGTGAGAGAGCGATGTCTCAATACAGGGAGAACACCTTCTGTCGTCTTGCACTTTGCTCCAAAACCACAAGGTTCAAATGACCTTCCACCCCTACATTTTATATCCCTGCCCTCTCTAGTCCCATGGCCAAAACGAGAAGACAAATCCATTAAAACTAAGACCTGATCAAAGAAGCCACAACACGAACATGCCATATGTACAGGTTTAAGGGTATCAATGACTACAGCGGGTTATGGATGTCTCTGTACTATAGGATTGATTGATGGCACCTTTAACTTTAGAATAAATGATGGTCTTAAGTTTCACAACATTTTCGTGTGAAACAGATATATTACACACACATAGTTATATAACTTATTTTTATTCTGATATCTATTAAAACACAGGTTAATCTCCATTTCATTAAGGGCTACATTTATTCTCTAAGCCAATATACAAATGTTACACAAAACAGCGTTCTAAAAAGACAGGATCTCAAAGAAACCGAGGCTAACGTTTTATTTTCAAGTTCTGGTCTTGTGTTCAAGTATGAACTTAATGCCTCTAACCCTTAAAACTTATGTTGAATCATCCAGGTATTCATCCAAAAGCATTTATGTGTGTGCGCGTAGGTGCAAATGTGTCAGTGTCTGCATAAAGGTGTGTGTGTGTGTGTGTGTGTGTGTTAGTGAGTGTGTCGGGTGTTTGGGTCCTCGAGATAGCATCTCCTAAAGTGGCCTCCTGTCGGCCGCCAGAGACTCTCACATTTCCGA
The DNA here is from genome assembly GCA_032353835.1 of Enteromius viviparus. Classification (NCBI taxonomy): domain Eukaryota; kingdom Metazoa; phylum Chordata; class Actinopteri; order Cypriniformes; family Cyprinidae; genus Enteromius; species Enteromius viviparus. Next base: position 336,165 of record JAUCNO010001512.1, read on the forward strand.
GTGCTCTGATGCTTGCGCTTGACAACAGCAGTCCACAAGGCACCTGAGCTCTGGAAGCAGACATGCTGTCTGCATGATTGACAGCTGATACAGGAAGAGGTGTGGCTGACTATTTAGAAGTGATTATGTAGTCAATTGCAAAATCACCAAAATGAACATTTACCCAGGAAATGTTATGTATGATTTGCATTAATATATATATATATACTGTATATATATATATATATATATATTAGGCCTATTCATTATTACCTCATATACACACATACTGGTAAGCGTGCATACACACACAAAAACTTAAAGTGGACAGAAGTGTGGACAGCAGTTCTGTTATGAACTTTCATTGTCCATATTGTTCTGCACAGTTCTGGGTCAAGTAGCCTCAGTTGGGGGTAGTGGTCGTGTCTTTGTACATCTGTCTTCATCGTTCCACTTTATGTGCGCGTGTGTGTGTGTATGTACCGTTCTGCCTGACTAGGAAGTGGCCTGAGTTTCTGGGGGTCCTCCAAGTACTTTGACCTCAAGACCTTTCTCAGTTTTCTATCAGAGGTCGTTGTCATTGGCAACTGGAAGGCAAGCAGCAGAAAAAAGCAGAAGAATTGAAGGAAAGCACCCTAGATACTGTAGGCAAACAATGTCCCTTTAGCCATTGATTTTACTGAGGCGATTAACTCACTATATTTTAAACTCACGGTAGATTAACCTTGCGTTAACATTGTTATAAATGTAACTTTTGTACTAATTCTACAATGTGTATGCATATTGACATATATTTACCTCCATAAGAATGTACTTTGTTTAACTGATTTGGGTGCGTAAAATAGTCATCAACCAAGAATAATTAAATTTGCGCTTTAACAATCGTTAACTGAGTTTGAAGCTTATGTAAACACATACTCCATCATATTTGACTTCACAGCAATGGGTGTAATTTTTAATTAATTATAACAAAAACAATTGCCAAAATGAATTGAAAATAATGTGATTTGAAGAAGATGAAAAAGGCTTGACAGACTTTCCGGGACAGAGTGTGTGCAGGAGTTCGGGGTCCACAGAGAGTAGAGGTTGTGTCTCTGGCCTGAGGGTAAGACCACTCATTGCACAAAGGGCCCCTAATATGGTGCTGGGGGAGGATAAGACAATAAGAAAAATATAACATTAGAACAGGACAAAACAAAGAGTTACAGTAAAGAACAAAATATAACAAAACCTATTGGATAAAGAGAGAAAGATATGATTAAAGCTGCAAAATTAATCGATTTTCTCATCTAAATTACAAATTAAGGATGTAATCGTTCAAAGTGGCAATTAATCATGTTTTTTTCTTCTCAGGTTATCTTAAGGGGTTTTCCATAGTTTTAATTTTTGTTTTAGTATAACATTATATAGCCTAGCTAGCACTCATGGTGTTTTTTTCTTTTTTTTTTAAAGAATAAATCAATCCTAATTGAGATTTGAGATCTGATCTCACAATGTCATCTGATCCCAACCTGATCTCACGACAATTCGTACATATTTTACAAGGTGGCTAATTCATACAAATTCGTACAACCTCACTTTTATGAATTTATATGATTTCTTCTAAATCGTGAGTGAGGTCGTACGAATTTTACGAATTAGCACGAATTTGGGACCTCGTACAAATACGTACGAATTGGTCATGAGACTGTGTTGGCTAACCTACTACATGCGATAGATGATTCTAGTTGTTAAGCTACATGAGATTTAAAGTGCCCCTATTATGCCTTTTCCAATATGATCTTTCATGGAGTGTGTCATGTAGCTGTATGTGAACATAAACTATCTGCAAAGTTGTGACGCCGACAGTGCACGATTAATAAAGTTTTTTTCTATCAAAACAAAACAGTCGGCTCACATTCGCCTAAATGAGTCGTCAGCAATTCAATTTTTTTCTGTTATGGCCACAAGTCACAAAGTAACATATTTGTCTGCCCACGTTCTACGTCGTGAACAACTTGTTAGGGCAATGGGCGTTTCGTTTTCCGACACACGCTGTAGCGGTACACCAATCATAAAGGACTGCGCGATCTGACCAATCACAGCAGTCAGGGCTTACGGGAAGGAGGGGCTTAGACGGACTGATGCTTCGAACTGCTTCACATGAGTCATTTACAAATAATTTAGAAATGGGGTAAAATTAAATTAAAAAAAAACTAAAGTGTTTTTGACCTTGCATACATGGAAACCTGTTTAAAGAGACTCATAAAGCAATATTAGCAACCTTTAAAAAGGTATAACAGGGGCACTTTAAACTCACTGAAACCCAAAATAGGTAAGCTATTCCTTGACAAAGTCATACGAAGTAAATGAGGTTTAGAATAGTAGCTTTACACAATTTCACAGACATTTTGCTTTCACTAGGTCTCAAATTCATTCATAAGCATGAGTTTATTTTGTTTGTGAAACACTTTAAGGACCTCAACTTTCTAACTCAGGACATTAACTTTGCAAAAAAAATTAAGCCTACATCTCAACCCTTATCTTTTTAACACAATCACACAATTTATCTTTGTTTTCTTGTTTCCTCTTTGCTTCCTGTTATTGTTTTGCTTTTTCATCATTATTTCCATATTTCTCTTCGGCAATATATAAAAAAGTATGCTACGCCAATAAACCAATATGAATTTGAATTTGAGAGTGAGCCAGCGAGTCCCTGAAGTGGCCAGTGGTCCACGGGGACACTTGTAACAAGAACTCCATGACACAGCACATTACAACATAAACAACATCCTATTCGTTAGGACGAGCAACTGGAGAAGAGAACAGGGCTTTTCAATACCCCCCAAAGAGTTTCAGATAGCTTATTGATCTACTAATTTAGTAGACTTCTGTGGCCTGGGCGATGCTTGGCGCTTAAGGAAATTGAATGGGGGTTAGTGGACAATGAGCCTTTTGGAAAAGAAAATCTGTGAGGCAGAAGAGTGAGACAGAAGAGTAAGACAGAGAGAGAGGAGGAGCACGTGTGCATGAACACCAGCAGGTCTCTGTCCGATTGTAAGTTATCTGCTGCTATGTTCACGTCTGTGTGTTAGTTGAAAGTGGAGAGGGTGAAAAGCTAAACGTGTTTAGACTATCTGGGGAGCTCGGGTGTCTGATTTATGCATTAGGTTACACCAAAGATGTCAGGAAATTACATGACATCATCCAACTTTTCAGTGCACTTAGATTTTTAATATTCATAATTAGTTTGATAGATATAACACAATAATGTATAAAAATTTCACTATCATTTGGCTTGGTAGTGTCAAAAAAAGATACTCCTAGTCTAGATATGTTACAAATACATACATTTGGGAAGAAGAAGAAAAAATCTGATTTATTTATTTTTTTTAGTTCAATTTCTTAGTTTTTTAAGTAAGTTAAATATTATTATAATAAAGTTGAAATGATCAAAAATTTACATTTTAAAGTTGAAGTAGATTTTGCTTTTTGTAGCAAAGATTTATTATATTTTATATTATTCAATATTGTCATGGTTAATTGATGTTTTGATGCATTTATTTGAATTATTTATTGTAATAATATTCTATATCTATTACAGACCATGTTTTGTTTTGTGTGTGTGTGTGTGTGTGTGTGTGTGTGTGTGTGTGTGTGTGTGTGTGGACAGGTTTTTATATCCCCGTGGGGAC
>JAUCNO010001512.1:346278-375379 GCA_032353835.1 Enteromius viviparus
AAAAGAGTCGTTGGATGAGATGCGGAAGAAATAATCCTACTCACAATAGCGATATAAGTATAAAAACCGGACGAATCACTCGAAATATATCATCTGATCGATGTCTTGAGGTGTGGCAACTGTAGTATAAGCGGAATAATTGACTCCGGACCGTTAAATTATTAGAAAAATAATGCACACCCGAGGTCAATTATTATCAATTATTCCTTATTTATCTATAAAAAAAATAATAATCATAATAATAATTTACATTAAATAAAAATATATCTTCAAAGAAACCGAAAAAAAACAAACAACTGATGTAATCAATTTATCAATCGGTTGATGTAGATAATAAAGTGTGTTAGCTGATCAAAAAAGAGACATGTGACTTGGGTTGAGTAAACAACTTGGTCCAAAGTTGAGTAAATTTAAAAAAAGATGTGCAGCAAGTTGCCTTGAAATTTTAAGTTAAGTCAACTTTTGATTTATTACAGTGACACTTTATTTTAAGTTGCTTATGCCTGTGTAATATTCTGTCATTTTAATTTAGTTAGAAATGTATTACATGTATTTAAGCTCTGTACTAATGGTTTAAATCCAACTAAGGTGTAGCTATAAGATGTACAGTATAGATACACACAAAGTACACTTAAGTATAATCTTAATACACTTTATATTAAATAGCCTATGCATGTGTACTTGAATTTATATTTACGTTGTCTGCAACGCATATGTAACAGTCTTTTGGTTACATAAACAGCTGTTTAACAGACTTATAGCACTTAATACAGATTGTTTAAAAAACAGCTTTACAGTAATAAACAGTAAAAATTGCTGAATCAATTACGAAAATGGAGACAACCCAGATTCTGCTGTAAAGCAGCTCTAAAAAGAAAATGGTGTCATTATTCAACTCTACCAGTGTAAAATTAATCAAAATCATCATGTTGTTATTGTGTGTTTAGATCTGCAGGAAAGGGAGAATATTTGTGTGTGTTTGAGACTCACTGATTGCGTGAGTGTATTAGTGTCTGTGCCATCAGTGGGCTTTCATGGAGGAGCATTTGTGTTGCATTTTGCATGACTTGAGGGCTTCCTGCTTTGGCCTGTCTGTTCGGCTCTCGTCAGCACTGCGCTCAGTGGAACAGTCCTGGATTGCCGCTTTCTCTTCCACACCAACGTGTGTGCGAGTGCAAAAGACTCTTTCTCACCACGGACCGATAAAATAACGTTCAGGAGATCCTAACACAAATGTGTTCATTTGTGCACAAGTTCATCCCAAACTACAATTATAACTGTGACCGTGCTGTCACAATACATAAGTGCAATGCTTAACACTTCTATTAGTATCTATGAGAGAGTGCATTAAATACTAAATAACTCCATATTCACATGTGTGTGTGTGTAAGACAGAGAGAGCACTTAATGCACTTTTAATGAGACTGCCTTCAGTCCCCGAGGCGAAACGGTGGCTTGCCCCATCTCTGCATCTGACAGGGTGCAGAGTGAGCTATGAATTATTGCTTATTAAAAGAACTAATTACTCCCCTCTTCTCTCTGCAACATTTATTAGACAGAGGTGCAATTTAGGTTTCACATATGAAGATGTGAGTGTGTAGAAGAAATAAGAGTAAGCGAGAGATTGGAGACGACTAAAGACGATTTCCTCGCCTTCACAGAACCCCCCCCCACACACACACACGCACACACACACGTACACACAAAGTAAGGTACTATAACAAAAACCTAACACTAATGATAATAAAAATGCAAAGAGCTGACAGTGTTAATAAGTTACAAAAAGAACTAACAGCAAAGCAAACAAAATTCACTTCATATAAACAAACAAAAATAAACGGTTTCAAAAATCCCCAGGAATGCCCGAACCAGGACATGCCTTGTAAATTGTCGTGTCTAGTAAATTGAGCTGCGAGTTTGGCAGTGTACTGGATAAATATTGGATGTGTCGCTCTAATTGAGCATTTCGTGTAGAGTTGCTGCTGTGGCTCTTGGGGCCTCTGGGATGGGAAAGGCTCGTTTTTGAAGCGACGTGCAGCATTTCACCTTAAGGAGCCCACAAGGCGTTTTTAGCTGCCTACACTGTAAAAGCTTTCAAACCTCCGACCCGCCTCTGCTACATGATCAATATTGCAGATGCCGAAACGCATGAATGTCTGTGAATGCGTTTATTGGGGGCAATCTTGAGGAGTGTTTGAGTGTGTGCAACGTCTCCAGTGGGCTGCCCCCTAAATGTGCGTCTTTCGCCTCACATATATGAGCGGATGTTTCTGCGCAAACCTCACTGTGGTAGCTATATTTACTTTTTGCAAACAGTTGCTCCATGGTGCCCAAATAGATGTTTGCATTGGCTGGAATGAAAGACTAGTTGTCAAACATATTATATTTTTGGACGTTTATATACAATAGTAGCTTCACTGAAATGGTTGCTGTCCATAACTTGCTTTATTATAAATTGATCTTAACCCTCAGACAAACTCAATTAAAATACAGACCAACAATCTTTCACCAGATTCTTTAATTAATCATGCACGTTTCACTTGAAATGTGTTCACCATCTCTGTCTCTTTATATGAGACACATTTAATGCTTTTAATAGAGGAGACAGGCTTTCTGTCGGGGTTTTCTTGCTGTGAGTGATACTATGGTGTATAGAAAAGCAAAGAGGTGGTTACTCGTCCCACATGTGAGACTACGTGACGGAACTGTATCAAGATGTAATAACTGCTTTAGTACGGGCACAATGTAAAAAAAAAAAAAAAGAAATTACAGTAAAAAAACAGCAGCCGTGGTTGCCTGAATTTGACGGTTTTAAACTTAATTTACAGGTAAATACCGTAACTGATATAATGTTAATATATCAACCTATTCAATTACTGAAATCTGTTTTCTACCTATGAAATACACTGATAAGCACCAAATGCGGGTGCTGATGAGAAAGTCACATGATGAACCAAAGCCCATCACAGGTAGCTTTTAAATATGAAAATATATAGAATGTGCTCAGTGTCACTCACACAAACACTAAACACCATCACGGTGAGATAATTAAACAACATTACATGTAACATACAACCCTAATAAGCATAACTGATTAAAAAAACTGAGAAGAAACAGTTATTTCACAGAAAAAACATCAAATTCAAAACGAAATTTGAAATGCAATGCAGGGAATTCTATGAATGTTAGTTTACATGTTTTTCCCTGTAAATTTGACAGGAATTTACCATTAGCCATTTAACAGGTTTTTATTGGTATAAGTTTTAATGTCTTTTACCATTAAAATCACTGTAATTTTACAGTGTATCATCATTATCAAATTGTACAACAAACTACGAAAAATCTTTAGAAAAAGACATTCTGAATTAGGTACCGATTTTTTTTATGCAGTACAATAAATGTGTATTTAAAGTGTTTAAAAGGATGCAAAAACACCTTAAACGTATCATAAAAGTAGTCTATAAGACTTAAGCTTATATAGCCACAAAATAGTGTGTATTGGGATACATCAGATAAGTTGCCTTATTCCTTATAAATTCACCATATTATAGTTTTAAAACAATTAATAGATAATAATGAAATAACTATGCAATTTTAACATTTTAAAACACATTTGAATATTTTATATAGGCCTATGCACCTTGTGGATTTTTTTGTGGATGGATTTTTGAAAGTTGCTCAGAGGATCTTACAGTGCATCAGGTACATTCTGTAAATAGTTTAAATATTATGCCTTAAAAAAAAAGAGCGGCAGATTTCATGTATTGGCTGATGAGTGTCTGTGTGTTATGTGTGTGTATTGGCCTGGTGTTGAGATGTGTGTGCCTCTAAAGGCTGTGATATGACAGGGGTTAGATGTTGATAAGGTCGGTACAAACCCCCTTCTTTAGTTCTCTTTCAGCACCTGGAGTACCGGCTCGCTGTGGAAAACACTGATCACAGAAATACCTGACATAGAGACTCCAGTAAAGAGGTTTGTGAGTGATTTCTGATTAAGTTCCGTTAACAACATGGCTAACCCGTCTCAAACTATCGGCTTGAACTGTATCCACTGTGATCTGTAATCTTCCATGATGTACTTGTTTTCTTTTTCTGTTAAATTAGAAGTGCAAAATATTTTAGTATTTCATTCATTTTAGAAAACACCATATCAATGATTAAAATGGGTTTAATCAAACGAGAGAAACACTGACACAGAAAGCAGCATATTTGAAAATAAAAATGAGCTCTCCGCAAGTTCTGACAACGTCTAAGTTATGTGTCAGCACTTAGGAATAACTAAATCCATTAAAGTATATCTAAATGGGGATAAGAAGGAAGGACTAATCTAGTCAAAATCACTGTGGACCTCGCCAACGATTATCCAGGAATTTCTCCATTGGAAGTGTTGAGGGACGACGCCAATATTCATGTTATCGGCCTTTTGTGGTACCGGACACTGAGAGAGAGCTGAAAAGACCCTTAAGCTGGGCTGTGTTCTCCCAGACCAGAAATTACACCAATCTCTATAGACACGGTTGACAGATAAAACCATCTTCTCTTTGAAAAATTATGCATTTCATCATAACATTACAAAGCAAAGCTGAAAGACAGATTTAGAAATGTCTTCATGATTTGCGAGTCATTATATGATATTAACTCAAAAAACACAGTCAAATTTTAAATTAATTCAAAATGGAAAGCAGAAAAAATCAAAGAGAAGAAAAATTGATATGTACCCCCACGAATGTGTGCTGGATGCCCTTTTGCAGGGCACCGAAAGAAACAAAATACCATCGTATTCCCAAAGCAAAGGGATCATAGATTACACATCGCATGTTGACGGACATTCCCTGACTCCTCCGCTTTATAACAGCAATAGATTTCAGATGAGGATCAACACTTTGAAACCTAATCGACGGCCCGGGGGCTGAGCTCTGCTATGGAGGGAGGCGAGCGAAGAAGTTGGGAAAGAAAAAGGGATTGAGGTCATTGGTAACATTTACAAATTGAATGTGTGATCAAAGTGTTAAGCCTGAATAGAAAAAAAATAAGGGGGGGGTCTAGACAGACAAGGTGTGGACCCCAAATGTTATTCATTAGGATTTCCTTTTCCTCCCATTTCTCTTTCTTGCGTGCGCTTTCTGCTCTTCTTCGTGCCAATCTGTGACTGATTTGAGCGTCTGGTGCTGGAGGAGTCGGTCGCCAGGGGGAAACGGGATCCTGACGGGGCTGAAAAAGCCTGGAGCAGAGAGAAAGTGACCGGGCCCTTTCACGTTAGTTTAAACTGACACCTCTGCTCACCTCAACGGAGGCGGCACTGAAACTCATACCGCTGCCAACCGGATTCGCAAACCTGGTTGTGCGTGACTCTGGTCTGGAAGACCGCAGCTATGGTTTCCTACGGGCTATTCAACATCAGGCTTTAAACACAATAAACAATCACGTCGGTGTATTTCTGGATTTAATATTGCAGCAGGTTGAAGAGCTAATATTTCATTTAGTATGAAATAGGTTTACCATGAGCTTGTGCTCAAGGGCCAAATATGTCAAAAACTAGCGTAGGTGAATTAGCGAGAAGGGCTTTCAAATGGTAAAACTGATGTATTTTATTGAATAAAGCTGTGAAGCATTAGCAACGCAGAATATGAAAATGAGAGTTGATTTAGAAGGAAAAAACCTGAGTGGAAACTTCTAAAATCGCTGGTGTCCATGCAGCTAACTGTAGTTGACCATTTAAGATGGTCAAACACTATCAGACTTTTCAGCGTAATATAAATCGCAAAAGAAAGGAAAATCTCTCACAGAGAGAAATATTTCCTTCCACTTTCAGTGGGGTCAGAGGTTGCGGCAGTAATATCTCCACCTTCACACCCCTTAAATGAATATGAAACACCAAATTGACCATAGCTCACCCCTCAAAGTGTTCCTTGGACCTACAATTCCAATCTTCAAAGCTGACAAACTTCCTGTGCTTGGCCCCCTGGTTGTGACCACCCCAAGGTGAAGGGAGGGGGGCAGCGAATTGCTCAAGAGAGAAGCAGTGGAGGAAGGGGAAGATTTTGGCTCGCAGTAACTATTAGCCCTAATTGCTGGATGGGTGAAGGCCTTTGAAGGCACAGTATTTGTCCCAGGGCCTTTAATGCTGATGAATGCAAAGGTTTCTTTGAGTTGTCATTGGCAATTGAGTTGGAATCAATATTTACAAAACAGATACACTACTCCGGACGTAGAGCTGGACGCTAAAGTGTTTAAATATGTGGACGGAGAGCGCATGAATAATTGCCATGAAGTTGACACTGCTTTTTTGCTGTTGTTCTCTACGCTTTCGTGTGTGTTTGATGAAGTAAATTGAAATATATAAGTGTTTGAGAAGTTTATGAGAATCTGAATGCATCTTGGCTGTGAATGTGAGCAATGCAATTTACGATCATTTTCAACAACCTCATACACTATACAGACCTGAAATGATTAGACTTATGGTTGCCTTTAAAAGGCACCGGGTTAATTTGTCCTAAATGAAACAAATTAGGCATAGGAAGAAACAGCCTCCCGCTAACTTCTCTGCTTTTAATCTTAACGGTCTGAAATTGATTCAAGCTGATAAATTTGTGATCGGTTATGATTGATTAGGCCGCAGCCAGGAAAAGAAAGGGCTGGCGTCAAATTCACATTTTGTGGAAAACCAGGCACCCTGCATCCATCCATTATCATCCCTCCATTCTCCAGAGAGGGAGGAGGGACAAGAAGAGAAATGAAAGTCAACAGCGGTGTTTAACATCCATCGAAACAGATGCCTCTTCATTAGAGCTTGGTTCAAAGCCAAAATGGCCACCAGTTGCTGGAGGCAGTGCATTATGGGATGAGGACAGAGGGCAGGTACGGTGCGGGGTGATTAAGGCACTGAATAAGCAGCATAATAACTCGGAGAGGTTCCCAGCACTTGCACAGTCAAAACAGAAACATGTGGGCTAATGTTAGGGTTTCATACCCCTGGCCATATCACTGACACTACAGAGCTCAAGGTAGGCACTGCTCTAAATCATAAACATGTTGCCACTAATTCCCTTAGGATTTCACGGAAACTATGGATAGTCTTAATCACTGTTTAAAGCCATAACAACAAGACAGAATCTGACTCCAGAGGAATCTGTTTGAAGCACACGCTGGTAAATTTAACACTTTTTTTTTTAAATCCGTGAAAACAAGAAACCCTTTCATTTTTTATTAGACATCACTTCACAAACTTCCCAGTGCACAGTTCAAATATACCCTCCAAAAAGGATATATTATTCTATACTTGCAAACCATTTAAAATCAAATGCTTTGTTCTTTTGGAGTGAGTTCATTTAAGCTATTGTGACTTTTCATTTATGCAGCCCGTTAACATTTAATTACATTTATCACAGCACATATGGTTAGTCTTCCCTGGGCTTCAGAAATACATCGCTGACACACAGAAAGGAAGAGAACAATCACTACAGAGGTGCCACACTAATCCAAAATTCATGTTCTTGGGTTCTGCTACAAACCATTTAATGCCTCGATCAAGTGTGCCTCTGACAAAAGTGTTGGTAGGAAAGTAAAAAATGTACCTTTTGTGTTTGTGATTTCAGTTGTTGTTGCCAATTTTAATTCATTTAGTTAATAACACTATAAAATAAATAAACTTAAGTCTAAAAGCCAGAATTGTAGCAATATTACATTTTTGTTTAATAGCTCAAGCAATATAAGTTGCATTTTTTATTTAGTCACAACCAATAAAACAAAAAGGCTACAGCAAGAGAAATCTTAATTAAAACCATAAATGTCTAAATGAATCAGAAGTGAATTTTTACCCACAAACATTCTAAAACATGAAATCATATACACTGCTGCATCTCCATTCGAAAAAATAAATAATGTCTTAACTAAAATCTAAAAATGCAAAAAGGTTAAGGGATAGAAAATAAATGTGTTGGATGTGAAAGTCACTATAGAAAACATGTGTTGTATATTGACTATGTAAAAAAGTGAGAGAGAAAAAAGAGTAAGGATGGTAAAAAGACATATTGTGCATGAAATCCTAAGTCAATGGAGACAATATAAAGCAAAAGCAATGGAAACCCGGCGAGTGACACAGTTGGAATGAGAGAGCAGAATCTGAGCTGCTGTGGTCAGACTCAGCACATGCATGGTAATAAGAGTCAACAGCTCTTTTTTTTAGTTTGTGCCATGTGCATATGCAATTTATTTTCTTTGAGACACTTTAGACATGAAGTTGTCTGCTAAAAGGAGGAGATAAAATTGCAAACAATTAAAACAAAATGTGGTTATAAAGAGATTTAGGCCATATTTTGATTAAACTGTACATGTAAACAAAACCTCCATCAAACTGATGTGTTTAAGCTCATAATCATGGTAACCCTAATCATATTAAAATATGTAGCATATGCCACATGTTAATCACAATAAACAGGCATGTAAGTGTCTTAATTGCACAATTTGTGCAATTGACCAATGTGCACGTGCTCAGACATGCACAAGTGTGCTTTGCATTCAACTTCATGAATGAACTCTGATATTCAGACGTTTTTTCCCTTCAACTCTTAATAATAGACACAACTTACTGGCATCAGTCTCTGCTTCTTATTTTCATCCAGAGCCGGTATAGAACACGATAGCAGCACAAGCAACCTCACATTTCACACCAAATAACTATCCAATGCATCCACAGAAATGTATTTAACATTTAATGTACATAAGTAAACAGTGGCCAGCATCACTTCTGCTGTACAGTACGTGGGGTTATCATTTGTGCTGTGCGTTGGGTCATGAATATAATTGCGTATTTGCTTGTGTCATCGTCTCAGGAGTGAATTTCTGTCCACCACAGCTGCCAGTTTTATCCTACATTTAATGCGATATTTTTGCAGTGCATCTTAAGAGTCAAATAGCTATTTTAAAAACAGCAGTTACCTCTCTCTCTCCACCTTGAGGTCTGTCTACAGCTTTTTCTCCCCACAGAGACACATGCAGCATTTCTAGCAGACACTTGGTGTGAGTTACGCCATGAATAAACTCACTAAATAAAAAATCATCCCAATCTGATCCACTTTCACTCACTAAACCTTTTCATCTAATCTGGGTTGCCATGGGGATGACCAATTGCATATCGTATGCATGCCTGAGCTTGAGCAAGCGCAGAGCGCAACACAGAAATGTGTTCTACTTAAAGTGCTAATTTTACATATTTGCCGCACTCTGTCTTTTTTGGCCACTTATGGCACTCCATTTTTAGCCCGATCCATTCCTAGAAAAAGACATTCTGTATTTCTTTTGACCTGTGCCATTTAAGAAGCCTAACCTTCGAGACTTAAGGAGGAAGAAAGCAATTCAGCCGAAATGGATCCAATCATATCCGCTATCAAACCTCAAATGGTAACTTGAAATAAAAACAGAAATGAACTTCAACATAAATTGGTGAACTATACCATGCCATCCCGGCTTTCATGGTTAATTAGGGCGATTAGTGGATTTAACAATGTTATTTTAGGGGAGGTAAAGTCAGATTAGGGCTAAATGGGATGAGTGTAGTGAGGTAGAAGACGGAGGCCGGTCCCAGTTCTCACTGCAAGGAGTTTGGGTGGTACAGAGTGTGTTAATGTGTGTTATTATCTCTATTCCAGCTGGGGCCCGACTCGCCCTTTCCCTCTCTCTGCATCTGTGCCTTATTCATACACACACATTTGCTTTACAACGATGGTGGGGAATTTCCACTGACTTCTACGTTTTGTAATGAGCTGGTGATATTTTCTATTCCCTAAACCGAACCCTCACAGAATCGGTATAACTAGATTGTCACATTTTCATAAAAAGGGGACACTTAACCCTAAAATTTTGAATGTGTTTTTTATTTGTTAAAACAGTGCCGTTACGAGTAATGTTCAAGTAGAACCTGATTTTGCGGAGTGTAATATATGAGTGATATGTGAGGGTTAGGGTTAGGGTTAGAGAGACATATTCCTGGATCAACATCTTTGTTCGCCCTGGAACAAAACGGTAATCTTCAAATCTGAAGAACCAGTTTATAGTTTTTGTGAAATGTAGGTTTTGTATGTTGCTTGTACATCAGTAGCATTCATCTATCATTTTCTTTGATTTTAGGGATTACTCATGGGTAAGGTTAGGTTTAGGTCTAAAGATATGGTCAAGATTACATTTTTGGATTAAAATGCTGTTCCCTGGTTAACAAAACCCGTTGACACAGGAACACATGTAACTCAGCAAAATCCGGACGTGCCAATGTTCACATAGTGTTTCTTTACAAAGAGACCAACTACTGGCCTGGCAAGCATAAAACACTGTTTTAAGTCATTTTTGCAGATCTGTGTGGATGTTGTCATCTGTACATACAAATACTTTCTTTTTTTTTTAGTACATCATTGTGGTGTAAACATATCCTAAGCGCTTATGTCCTAGTAGAAACACCAAGAAAGTGTTTTTCCTCTGAGCAATGAGTAAACATGAGAAATATATAATACAAATACTATGAAAAATATTAGAATCACCTCACATTTTACACGAATAATGTCTAAATGTAAACCCTGAAAAGTATACTTTAAAAAAAAAACATAGTCTGCTTTGTCTTTCAAAACAGGTAATGCATTAGTAGTAAAAGCCAAAAAGATAAATGTGTGTGTTAAGCCTAATGTAAAAAAGAGCATGTGTTTCTACAATCTCGCTCTAACTGTACGGCTGGGTCCAGATGCACAGATGGTGCACTGCCTTACCCCCGTGTGGTCATGTGGCCTTCAACTTGTTCCTAAAAGGATGCCAACTTCAGGCCCACAGCCATACGGTTACACTAAAGTGGGGGGTCCCATTACAGAAACCCTCTGAGTTGTAGTAATTATATGCTTGTTTATGCAGAATGGAGTCTGATTGGCTGATTGTTGAGCTCTTTGTTGCCTTCATACAAAGCACTGGAACTAAAAAGCTTTGGTGTAAAACAATCAAGATCTCCTGGAAGGTGCACCCAGACTAAGTCAAAGCGGCTAAGGGTGACAAAAGTAACAGGACATTTAAGGTACCAAGCCAGAGTTAAGCATTTAAAAATGTTTCCATTGTTAACTCTCATAAGAGCATTGCATTTGCACTCTTTCTTAGAAGTCACATAAACAGCATAATGGTTTAATGTGTATATTTCACTCTCTAAACACACTTCCACTCTCCTCACCTCTGGAAAGCTTTACACTTGTTTAAATCTCCCTCTTTTCTCCATTTCAAAGCTGAGCATGGTGACTTTACACCACATGAATTTCAACTTCAGTGTAATTAGCTCACTATGTACTAGCAGAAGATCATCTGGAGATTTTCTGCAGGCTTACGGGTCACATGCAGGGGATTGAAGGGGTTAGAGTCTCAAAGGAGCTGGAATATGCTTTACATGCTGTGTTCAACCAGTGATTTGGTACTTTTATTTAATGTTTGGGTGATGGGTAGTAAAGAGATGGAATGTATTATAATTGTGTAGCACTGTGTATCTCTAGTAATATTACAGAACGAATAGATTACTTCCATAACCCAGGTTCTCTTTCGACACTTCCCTCATACTGCATCTGCTAAGACGCTATGGGAAAAACTAATTTTTTTCCTTCTAACTGAAGCCTATTAACACGCAGTGAAACTGCACAGCCATTGGTTGTAAACCAATTGGCTGGCCGCCGTGCTGCGGCAACCAATGGCTGGCTCCTGCTGAAGCTCGCCGGAGGGAGGCGGGGTCATCTATATATAGCGGCTGAACCGCCACAGGACTTCAAGTAACTTTGACCGAAACGGCGGGTACTTACAGCGCGGCATGGAACGCAGTACTCGTTCGCGTGTCTCAGGGGGTTACGGAAGTTACCTATTGGTTCCCTGTCAACACTGTTTTAAGTCATTTTTGCAGATCTGTGTGAACGGATGTTGTCATCTGTACATACGGCATGGAACGCAGTACTCGTTCGCGTGTCTCAGGGGGTTACGGAAGTTACCTATTCGTTCCCTGTCGACACTTCACTTGTACTGCGTCTGCTAAGACGCTATGGGAACAGAATCAACACGCCGCGCTGTAGGCGAAGAATGATAGCCAATGACAGCGAGCCCAGGTGAAAGCCAGGGCGTACAGTCACATAAGCATGCAGAGAATAATGCACGACATTATGTATTCATATTGTCCTTAGCATTAAGGCGTGTAAGCCTGAACTCGCGGCTTGGGCGTGTGACAGCAAAAAAATAAGCTTCCAGCCGAACTAGAGCGACTTCTAGTGGCTCTGCATTAGCTGCTGGAGCTGAGGCAACGTGAGTCAGTGAAACGTGAAAAACAGCGTTCCTTTTAATCAGCCTAAAGATCAAAAACCACTCAAGAAGAGGGGTACTGATGATCAATTTGAGCAAAACCACAGGCAGATCAAAGCACTGACGCAGACAGAGAATACGGAGAGAGGCGGAATGGGCCGCAAGCTGACTGTGACCGCGTCCCATTCTGATGACTTATTAGGATCGTGCAAGCTCGTTAACGAGGTGCACTAATCCTCCCATGAAACACACTGAGGAGGCGGATTGTGTCTGCATAATTCACTCATACAAACTCACATCTCAACCTCTAATGTAGTTAATGTAGAATGTAGTATGTAGTAACATGAGAGCGTGAGAGAGTCAGCAAGCGTGCGCTGTTAGATTGTAAAGCAGCCTGTCCGCTAGCGCCGTTTTTTCAGAGCGCTTATAAAGATTGTGCAGCTCGGCAACGAGGTGCACTAATCCTCACATTAAACACACACTGAGGAGGCGGATTGTAATTTTTGGGGGGACATTACAAGACATTACAAGACCTCTGTTAAGCACATTATTAAGCTAGTTATTTTATTATGTATGAGTGCAAAGACAAATTATATATATACTACTTTGAAGTTCATTACACATTACCTTTAGTACTTAAACATTTTATACATACACTCACAGAGAGCTCACAGTCGATTTTGGAGAAATGGTTTCAGCGTCAATATACAGTCTTTTGTTTTCACCTGCAGATCCAGTTGTGTGATTTTGATTAAGCATTACAACGTCACATAAGAATAAAAAAGAAAGAAAGAAACATGCATGGACAAATTGTTCGCAATAAGATCTATAACATGCATTTACAAAATAGAGGCTGCCTTTAACATCTAAAAGAGCAGCTTGAGAAAACACTTTTCACCCAGAAAGCAGAGCAATCAGGCAGACAGATGTATGACAGCTGAGTGTCTTGGAGCTCAGAGAGGGACTTGCTACATGCATGGCAGGACTGTTTCTGGAACTCAACGTGATGCACACAGACAGAAAACAGCAAGAGAGGGAACAAAGCCCTGCTGCCTTTACACCGCTTAGTTTAATGCAGCTTGATTCATCAGTTAAATCATCTATATAACAGACAGAGCAAGAGAGAGAGAGAATGTGATGCCTGAAAGAGTAGATAAAACAATGCAGCAAACAGTTATGCAGTCATACAGTGTCATGTGACTTTTTCACACCATCACACTGATTTCCATTCGGGTTTATGAAACCCTATTCTGAATCATGGTTAGTTCACACAACAAACTGTGACATCTAAGGGGTACAGTGCAAAACTAAAGCAAGATGTTTAACAACAGACAACCAATCATACACTCTCCTAACCCTCGTCTCTTTAAATATTCATGAGGTTTGTACACTCACAGAAACTATAAAATAATAAAAAATATAAATAAATAAATAAGAAATGTAATTTCCAGAGCTGATGAGACTAGAGTATAGAGTAATATATGGCAACAAAATGGCCTGTTTTCACTATTATCAGAATATTTGCAGGCCAGAGAAAGAAGAAAGAAGTGCATACGTGATACGAATCACACATAGTGAAAGATTGCCAGGGTTGACTCAATTAAAGTGAACACATTCCTTGCTTAAAGCTCACCCCCATTACTAACATGGAAGTATTATATATTTAAGGTAACAGAATCCTGCTAAAGACATAGCTGAGAGTCTTCTCTAGTCTGACCTGAATGAATAGCATTGTGTGACACCTGAAAGAAACAATCAGATAACTGATTCGCTCTATCGTTCACTGATGCGTAGACAATGGTTTCATGAAGAAACGACAGTCTGTCGCTTCACTTTAATATCCTAAAACCATCTTATTTGTTGAAAAATAAATCATAATTCAATTTAATCACTAAATAGCCGGTAAGCCTCTCAATCAATAGTTCTTTTGATGGGCTAGTTTGAACATTAGACGCACGATGACAACTAAATCCAGAATCATAATCCATGCTGACAGGAAAATATAAATCCCCCAACATAACAATACTTTCAGGCAGCTATTTTACAAACACGCTGCCTTCAACCATCTTTATTTCTTATTCTCTGGGCCGAAGCACTTAAAAAGTGAGTGTGCAGTAATGGATGGACTAGTTCCTGTGAGTTATGTAAGATAAATATGTGCAATGGAGAGATGCAGGAACACTACAGGCCTGAGGGCAGTATCTAATTGAATTGCATTTACTTCACTTGTCCAGGCGTATGCCTGAGATACACAAATACACACACACATACTCCAAAAAAAAAGAAAATCGGAACTGTTTTAAGCGAATGGTGCAGTTATATGAAGGTGGTGTGAATGCAATGGAGAAGGAAAGATAGGAAGAAAGAGAGAAGGCAGAGAGAGAAATAAATAGAGGTTTCACACAAACCCTGCTGCTTTATAAGGCCAATGACAGAGAAATGCCACAGAGGATGGAGTCCTGCTCCAGCAATGGCCTTTTGGGAAATAGCCATGCTTCATCTGTAAAGACTGAGGTCATATGACATTTACACTCGGAGTCACTCAAACAGCACTTCTCATCGCCATCTAGCTATCCGTGAAATTCCTACATCTGTTTTGGAGCAAAGATTAGAACACATAGAACCAGTTAAAGCATATAACAAAATAATAATAAAAAGGATGGTAGGAACAATAAATCATATATTGAAGACATTTCAACTGCTCAGAAATATTTACACTCATCTGAGTGCCATGAAAAATGTATGGTTTTTTTTTTTTTTTCGTGGCAAGGGTATTTTTTAACATTTATGTAGTGGCCTCTCTAACTCAGCTTTTACATGCTGTTGTCGTCTCAGCAGCTTGAGTTAGGTTTTACGTTTGTTTCACTGGGTTTCAGTGGCCTTCGGGCATCTAAACCATTATGCTATTCAGAGGAGTTAATGCACCTAGAATGAGTCACTGCATTTCCTTACAAACTGTTCATCTGAGTTAACTTGACAAATGCACTTTGTGGTGGAGAACAAAAGATTATACAAGAACACAGAGCACTCATTTTCCCTAATAATATAGCAAATTAAAGCTAATGAAAAAAAAACAACAACCATGAGCTCCATTTTCTTTACATCTTGTAAACCGGTTGGATTTACATAAGGATTTCATAAGAGTGTCAAAATGCAGCCCACAAACTATAGGTTAAAACGTGGCTGTATCATATTCGTCCAATATTCAGGACCTGCTGAGCATTATATGAACACCCAGACAACACCATAAATCAACCACAATGTATACAACCAATTTACTACATCTTTGTTTTAAGGACATCCAGCGAAAAGGCACTTGTAGGTAATGTGAACTATACTAAATTTTACAACATGTTACAAATATAGCAGTGTATACCACTTAGAATAGAAATAACATCATACATTACTTATTGGGAACGGATGAGATAAAAACACAAGAAGTGCAATCAGTCAGCCAATATATCTTTAAGACAGCTTACAATGCAATAATTCTGTGTCTGGTTGAATTGAACTTACTTGGGAAAATATCATCAGAGCCTCAGTTAAATAATCCCATGACAAAAGAAAAGAAGAAATTCCAGGAACTTCTTTTTTTCTACTTAAACCAACCATATCTACGGGACTACAGAGTGTTAAAAAGAAATCATAACAAACAGAGGGAAAAAGAAGGGGAAATGTAAACAAACATTGCTGGTTGAAACTACGACTATGAAAAGCCTTAAGCTGTCAGATTACTTCAGGGGTCAGAGCTTTAACTACACATGCTTTGTGTTGGATGACCTGTGAACGTCCTGCCTCTACAGACAAAATCAAATAAAACAATACCCACATTTCTGAGAAATCAGAGAAATTTCACTAAGCACCGTTGATGGCCGTTGAGATTTAAGGAGGTGTAACCACCAGTGTGTTTTTGACTAAATTGACTTGCACACACATACACATACACACCACCCGAAACCATTACACGCACCTCTTGCTCTCTTTTGTGTTAGACACAGTAGCATAACAAAGCCTCGGCATAACTAAACCTGTCTCAGTTAAGCCTCAGGAGGTTTTAACAATACAAGACCAGTGTGTGTGGTCAGAACCATGTTGTTCTATTTCTATTCGTTGGTTGTGTTAAAGTGACCATTTACAGGCGCTCTTATGTGTTTCCATACTTTACTTTTAGAACATCATTTTGACATTTTTTTTTTAATAATAATGTATATATAAGCAAGCTGTGAATGTAACACTTTAATTTGTTAGTTTATTTATACTTTGTAAATTGGGGTAACCAGAAACTGCTGTTTTTTTGGGGGGGCAGCCCTGAGTTTTGGTGTCCAGTCATGTAGTGATACTTGGTACTTACTGAAGGGTTGCAAGCCACACTGATTAAGTGCCACTACTTCATGAAGAACTTTTCCTGCACACGAGCAGAAGTGAGCTATTAGTGCCAATCAAATAAATACTGTTATCACTTTCAAAGTAGTAACACGTATTCATGTCATAGCTTATCATATTACTGTTTGCATGTACTTTTACACACAACTGTTACAAAATTAAAACATCTAATCCCAAACCTGTGAGTCTAATGTGAGGTCAGCCACAACTGCTACTTCCGGCAACGCTAATTTATGCTTTTCTTTCTGTGTCCTGTTAAGTTTTTTTTTTAAAAGGGATCCTTGTTACTTGACGCACTGCAACCGTTTTGTACAACATTATCTGTTCTGTACAGTGTGCAATCTTTTAATTGCTTTAATTGTGGTGTTGAACAAACAGTTACCTTCTGTTGTGAATCCGACCTCCTCCCACATTTATTTTTATCTTTGTCATCTTCTTTGAGTAGTCTTAAAACCGCTCATCTGTGAACGTTGCCACCTATTGGGCCAACATGTTAACGCAGTCAGTTCAAGGCAAGCCTCATACGCAGAGTTCAAGACGCTTGACTTAACAATAGGAAGAAATGCCGACAACTCTCAGTCTGGTCTGCAAACTACTTTTCATAGAACTCGTTTGGCCGTATGCCACTATTTAATGTATGCAGATGAATATGAATAAGTTAACTAGTCCCTGCCTCCACCCAATCATGCTGGACCTGCTTCACAGTGTTATTGAGCAAAAGTATTCACTGCTTTGTAATTTTTCTGTGTTGTGGCTGATTTGTAGATCTTTGTTGCACACACTAAACACAGATCTTTTTGCATTTTTGCAATTTTTATTTGCACTTATTTCAACATAAGTGTGAAACGGTGACTGCTAAAAGAGTTTCACAGAGTTTTGTACCATTCCAATTTTGTATTTCCAATGTTTTGGGTCAAAATTAACAGAAGGTTAACTGAATATACAGTAAATGCAACACAAAGTGGTGGACTGGAGAGTGACTCTGTGAGTATATTTATTAAAAATGTTAACCTAGAAAGCATGCAAAGTTCATCACAATCTTACAGCACTGAAACAAAATGCCACCTTTTGAGCAGTGATTAGTGATTTCTAACATAACTGCTACATTTCTCAGTGCTGCAAAAATAAGATTATAATATTATAAAGCCCTGCCACACAGTGATGTTCCATGACGTCAGGAAACGGGGTGTTTCAAAGTGCATTTTCTGTCTTTGTATACTGCAGTTAACCAAAAAATACTCAGCAATGGTGACTGATGAATTCGTAGATGATTTGTCTTTAAGCATGTTAAAAACACCAGTTTTTAACAACATTAAAAACTTGATATTTACCACAGGGGGTCTTTAATTTTTGACAGGAACTAAGATGAGACTGTGAGGGATAGAGGTCAAAGTATCTTTAGGGCATGTCATTTCACTTGGCGGCCATCTTTGAAACGCCTCTCAGGCCGCACTATTCATTCATGCAAGTACAGCTCCTGTCCTCTGGATGGGAAAACATTAAATTCTCCAAAGCTCTCTCACCAAGTGTATGATTTAGTTTCATATTTGAATTCACCAATGAAATCTGACACCAACTGTCTTATAAATTTAGTTTCTTGCGAAAGTGTTTTTTTTTTTTTTTTCCTGCATGCTTCGTCCTCAGTGCTCTTCCAAAAAGCATGCATTCTCCTATTCAAAAGAAACATTATTGCCTCTATAACTATTGTTTTTGAAACAGTTTTGTATGTTGCGAGATAAAAGTTACTTGACCTTTCTTGTGGCCTAAAGTTTATCCTTCACAGCCTTGATTTACGCGATTAATTGTGTCTGTCTTTCCATCCATTGAAATTCTAATCAATTAACAGGCACAACTAGAACACTTGTCTCTCAGCGTGAATTTGCATTTGTGCGCAAGTATACGTGTCTTGCTTTTGCTGAACAGCATGTATTAGCATTAGCTCTGCATCAGAGCTCAGCTGGACCTTCACTGACGCTAAGAGAGGGGACCCAGAGAGAGACAGAGAAGGCCCCTGTAATTACTGCCACTGAGCAGCAGGACTCAATTGAAGACGACACTAGACCTTTATTACAAAATCAAGTGCTGTTTTTGCAAATTATGTTGGTTTGGATGAACACAATGAATCAGACCCATTGAGTCTTAAATCATTCACAAAGTGCAAAGGGCTCGCCTTTTGCAAACTCTGCCCTGAACAATGGCCACTTTTCTTTTCTCTTTCTCCTTTTGCACAGAGTGGGGAGAGAGTTTTCGGACGTTGAACAAACCGCGTCTGAGCGACTGGAGTTAGGAAAGCTACTGTGATGTGAGGAATTCACGCTCAGATCCAGTCTTTTCAACATTTGCTTGTACAGAGAATAATGTTCTTGCTCAGGAGGATTATAATCAAAAAGAAAACAATTGACACATAATTGCTTATTTATACAAAAATCCCAAACTCACATTTTTTATCAATCTTTAATAACAAATCAAAAATGGAATATAGCTCAATCAAGTTAACTTGTGAGATATTGCTTATTTCTGTCTTATGATAGCCTATTTATAAAACATGCTATAGTTGATGTATATGTGTTTATAGTATCAATATGTGTCTAAAATATTCTTTCTGTTTATCTAATAAAACTTTTTAAATTTTCTTTTCTCTTCATGTGAGTGATTTCAAATACATACTGCATGACTGCTAAAATATTCACTGAGCTGTAGTGAGTTCTGACTTTCTACCTGTAAGCAAACAGACGTTAATTCAACATGGCAGCCGTGGGATGGCCTCTGCAACTTTCTCAGCCTCCCCAAGTAATTGGTGACCCCTGAACTCTGGCTCACATGGGAGAGCACTGTGTGTGTGTGTGTGTGTGTGTGTGAGAGAGAGAGATTTTGAGCTCTCTGTATAACCCTCATGCTTTTCAATAGTTCATGTAAGTAATCTAAGACTACAGTGTTATCATTAAACAAGTAATAAAATTTCATAAAACCTAAAAAAAAATGTAAAAGGTTGTTACATTTTATTTTAAGGCTCCTTTGTCACTATTAACAAACCATTAACTACAACTTTTGACTTAATAAACTCCTAATCTGTTGCTTATTACTATAAGAGTTATGGTAGTTCCAATAATAAACAGCTATTATGTTAATAATAGGAATGCTAATAGCAACTAGTTAATAGTGAGTATTGGTCATTATACTGAAGCTTTACCAAGGTTTGCTATCATTAGATTATCAGGTAGTTTGGTGTGTTGATTTATGTCTAACTTCAATAAAAATATTTGACACTTTCCATAAAAAGACAAAAAAAGCCTGAAATTGAATTTTTTTCTCTGACTAAAAAGAGGTGCTTAACCTTTAGACAATGTTAACTGTAAACCTCAGGTGTGTATATATATATATATATATATATATATATATAACAATTTGTGGCACTATGCTAACTGTACTGTTCCCCTCATTAAAAAAGAAGAAGAAAAAAATGAAAGAAAAAAAGGCTGCAGTGAAGCCAAGAAAAATAGATTGGTAAGAATATTTTTTAACCAGTCTTGCTCAACCTGCTGTTAGAAACACATGGTATAGGCTGTTTAAATGACCATTTTCCCCTCAGATAAATACAGTCTGTCGCATGGTTTGTTATAAGTTGATAAATTGTTAAAACTCAGTTACACATTGCTCTCGTTATTGTCTTATTCTGTTATGTAGTGGCATACAAAGCTCAGTAAGTTTCATACAACAGTTCACATCACAACCGGCTGATTTTAGAGCAGCACAGTTGTTTTCTCTTAGGTGCACCAACTACTGAGCTCAACAGAGAGTGAATGACAGGAACAGTGCCATTGTCTGTCAGACTTTAGCATAAGCAAGTTAGCGCTGATCTGTCTGAGCTGCTTATAGTGCACTACACTCTCACTGTCGCTTTATGCTGTACAAATCAATTTGTCTCCACTGATGGAAAATAATTGCAAAGCAAACAAATTATCTCTGCCACATTGAGCACACCTCACCGCCGGGAAAGAGAGAAAGAAGAAAGCAGGAGAGCTAGAGAGCTCTTTTACATGGATGCATAGGCCTAAACCACGGATTCCACGCTGACATGTTTCAACTGAAGCTGCATTGTTTGTGAACTGTGACTCCAATTATGGGGGAAAAGTTTGAATTGCACGCAAATCAAATGGGAAAATAAAAACAGAGAAAGCAGAGATGAATGCAAATTTGGAGAAAACATGAAAGAGACAAATATACTATATATGAACGCTAGAAAAAGAGAAAGAAAAAAGACTGAGATAATTACAGATGACATAGGAAATTGAGCAAAAAAATATTTTAGTCTGTTAGAAAACATCTCAGAGACATGCATGTGACAGTAAATGGGAACGACCCACTTAGCTTGAGGATAAATGTGCAAACATTTAGTTCATTAGTTTTCTGGATGATTCATTTGCGGTCTCAGCTCTTAAAGAGAGACTGTATTTAAGAAGCCACTCTATCATAAAGATGAACAGTGGGATGCAAAGCTAAGCTATAGCGCTTGCAGAGTGGTCCATTACTAGTATTCAATATTATAAATTTATATTGTGAAGTCAATGTTATATATATATATTTGTATATATTTATGTTTTTTTTGCGGGGTTTTTTAACAATCATATGGCTATATTACACTATGAGTGGTGTTTCCTTTTGTTTAAACTCATGGGCTATTGAGCATATATATTGGGCAATAAAACCATATTGAGCTGTTAAAATTGATTGTCAAAATACAACACTGTGGATGAAAACAAAATAAACAATCTGATTATGTAATATGAGAAATAGCTCCAAACTTACTAACATTTTGAGTCACATGTTACATTTCTGCTACATTCGCTTCTCACTCAGCAGCTTCAGCTTATTCCTGTTTTTGTTTCTTATTGAGCATCTATCTATCTATCTATTTATCTATCTATCAAGGTTTTTGAACAGGAATGTTGCGATAGGGGGACAAAACTAACCATGAAAATCTGTTTAAAAAAATGTGTGCTGTAAAAATGAGTAAAAAGTAAGCAAGACCTTCCAAAGCAACAAACAGATGTAAAAAAAAAAAAGTCCCATATCTTGACAAGCATATGGAGCCAAGCATCTTGTAAGGCAAAAATATGCAGAAAATCTTACCACCAGATTGCTTTTTTGTGATGGCAGTACAGGGGGTGCTACATGTTCAGATGGCTTTCTTTTGTTCTGATGACAAGTCTAATTCGGAGGTGAAATACATAGGCCCTGTAATTATTCCTGAGGATGTGCTGTCAGACTACTAAGTGTAACTAAAAACCACTGAAGATGACCCGGCTGCAGGAAAGACGTGCGGTGGCTGTAGACTGCAGAACTTGACAAAGCAGTGTGAAAAGGCATTTACAGAGGCGCCTTTGCTGTTATACTTTGACCCCTCTCAGATTATTCTTCAGGCTAATGTGTCAAAATTGTTTGCTGCAATAAGGACGAGCAGTGTGATATGCATCCAGGGCGCTTACAGCTGCGAGTCATGATGTTTGCTGAATATAAAATTCCATCAGCATGTGTTTGGAGCTTGTGTAGTGATGCAGTCATATCACAGGCCATTAGAGACTTTCTTTACAAAGCCACTGGGACAGACACCTGCTCAGCTGTAAAGAATACTGCTGCAGCTGCGATCTTACGACATCAGTCGCACTTCACCATTGACTTCTTAATAGTAAAATTACAGTAACGCCATGATTGATGTAATGAACCCTTTATCAAAGGTTATACAATTATGCATATGGAAATGCATGTACATGACTTTGTTTAAAAAACATGTATTCCAAATATATAAACAAACCGTAGAAATTAGTATTGTCTAGTTTGCATATGTTTTCCATCATATAAAATCATATTTCTTAAGTTTGCTGAGGAGAACGTTTGTCGTTATTACTGTGTTAATTCATATGGGATGTACCCACCATTGAGGACCTCGGTATTCTTCCAATAACAGAAATAGTAAAATAGTTTATAATTAATTTCTACGTTGGTGCAGCAAGGATAAAGCCAAGATAACAGATCCTCTCATCTAAGATGCCTAAGCGCTAGAGATATGTACGATATGTGATCTGCAATCGAGAATTTTGCAAACAGCCACTGTTTTGTGTCTCTGGGCAACACGATGGTGACTCGTTTTTGAATGAATCACCCGTTTGAATGACTCGGTTCAATCCCAATGACTCACTTATTAAGAGTGATTTGCTGCCATCTATTGGCGGTTTTAATTTTATATTTCATGTTTTAAATTGTTTCATTAGTATTATCAGTGTTTAACGTTATATATTTAATGCATCAAAACAATATTTATGCATTTGCAACTGCAGTTAAATTAATTAATTAATTAATTAATTAATTGTGATTAAACTGAGAAGAAATACATCTAAATGTCACTTCAGGTACAGCTTTTGTGTTAATTTCACTTGCTTGATTTCAGCCTAAATGTCTTAAAATTCTATTTCACTGATTTTATATAAGAATTTGACTCAAAAGATAATATAGAAATAGCTTTATAAAGGTAAAATTGCCCATCATTTGTAAAAATCTGTTTAAACATATTGGAAAAGATAAACCTGAATTAAAATGGTGAATTAACTTAAACATAAACTATACCTTTTCTTTTTTCGGTTTGTATTGTGGGTCATTCATTGCAACATTTAATCTAATTTTCATAATTATAATTTATGCTACTACTGCCTGCTGACCTGGTTTTAAACTTTATTATCCAATTTAGGAGCTTAAAACATCTTAAGATGCACACATTTAAATCAAGAAAATCTAGATTTTCTGGAGGGAGTATGCCCTCCAACCCATCTAATAATCTAACTACATTTGGGCTAAGCACCGAATGTGTATAATGACTGCTTCAGGTGTTACAAGAGTACATCAAAATCAAACTAAATGTGTACTTTTTAGCGGCCTATACACTTATGCTGGAAATTAAAATTAGATAGAGCTGAAATTCAACATTTTACAGACGTTGTTGCCATCTAGTGGTTTAAAAAGGAGGTATCCTAAATGCGTAAATCATTCGGAACAAGATTCGAACAAGATACTACATTTGTAACAAAATGACCTGAAAACTAAATTTTAAAAAACACGGAATACTGCAACAGAAGCTTATGAATAACACTTATTTTATAGCCTACAATGTATGAATCAAACCACAGCAGTGTATGTAATGATACTCCATGATTTGCATAATTTGAAAGAATATTATTTGTAGGCCCACTTACCACCATCACAACGTAAATTTCTTTTTTGGGTGAACTAACCCTTCAGTTTTTTATTAGGCCTACCTCTCTTTTATTTTTTTTTTAATTCCTGCAATAAGAAATGCCAGTTCACTGAACATGATATAATAAATAAATAAATCCGATCTTGCACAGAAGTTTGTTGTTTAATTATCTTGCACACCTCATGATCAGTCCATGTCTGAAGAACTATATCTCAGGGGTTTATTAATTGTTTGTTTGTATGTTGTTGTTGCTGCTGTTGTTTTTGCTTAATTAAAATGGTACATTTATCAATCTGACAACAGCCTTAAAGTCACTGAACATCACTGATGTGCTAGAATAAGATTAATATACATAGACATATGTGCCCAGATAACAGACTGTTAAACCACAGCAACGCTATCATTAACTATTTATTTATTATGCAACGCTATCCATCCCATGTATAGCTGCCAAACTTTATCAGAAAAAGCTGTTTATAGCTGCAGTTGGAGGTTTGATGTAGTGCTGGATACAAATAATAGAGAAAACAATAAACCTTTCTAAATTGTGATATTATTATATAAGCCTACAACTTGGAAAAGTTTAGAATATATATATATATATATATATATATATATTCTCTTATGCTCACCAAAGCAATTAATATTAATATTAATAATGTATATTACTACAATTAAAATAATTGTTTTAATGTAATTTATTTTAAAATGTAATTTATTCTTATGATGGGCAACTTTTCTGAATTTTAAGCATCATTACTCCAGTCTTCAGGGACACATGATCTTTAAAAAAATAATTCTAATATGTTTATTTGGCACTTAAGAAATATCTCTTATTCAGTGTTAAAAACAGTTTTTGCTGTATAATATTTGTGTGGAAAACTTTCAAATGTTTAGGGTAAGTTAAAAGAAAAGGAGAAAAAATGATCACAGATGTTTTATAATGTCACAAAAGATTTCTTTTTGAAATACCTGCTGTTCTTTTTAACTTTTTTACTCATCAAAGAATTAAAAAAAAAAAAAAAAACTAGATCTCACAAAAATATTAAGCAGCAAACTGTTTCCAACAATGCTTCTTGAATATTTCTTCACATCATTGGTGAACATAAGAGACTTCTTTCAAAGTACTTATTCTAAACTTTTGATGTTAGTCTATAAAATGCAATAGCAGTAAAGCGTTCACCCAGTGGTTAGCTGCACATTTTGCATGTCATAAGGAGATAATGTGTTATCATCACATTGAGCATCATCAAGTAAGGCTTGGGTGCAAACAGTTAGGTATCAGGATGCTCTCCAGAGGGTGCCTAGTAGTTCCGCAGGAGCCAGGTCGGTGCAGATGTGCCCAACTGGCTAAAATAAGCCCACCACCAGGGCTTCTCAGTTCTCTCTTCCCCATTCTCTCCCAGATCCCTCCGGCTGGACTGCTCAAACTGATTAAATGGGTCAAAACGTTCATAGTGGTCCAGCTCAGGGATGTTAAAGTAATCAAGAGAGGGTTCTCGTGGGACCTTCTTCAGCACAAAGTCCACCCGTCCCACCTGTATGTTCCTTGGCAGCTGAACACGCTTAGATACTTTAGAGTAGCCGGAGGCAGCTGCAGTCACAATGTGGACACCGGGACTCAACAGTCTCCAGTAATCACCATCCTCAGCTACAGAGAGAGACAGAGGCTGCAGCAACACTCATTTACATCTGCGTAGCTCATTTCAGGTCTAAGTAAAAGTATGTTATGACTATACTATACCTGTGGTGATGTCATGTCTCATCCCTCTGACGGATATCGTGGCTCCTTTTATGCCATTTCCATGTTCATCCTTCACAATGCCCTTTAAACCTCTGTGGACCTGCAAGTAATTTAAGTGATGAAGGTGCTATTTACCTTATATAGATTACCATACTAGTCTTTTTAAATAATGCCTTCTCTCAAGTATAAGTAGTAATGCTCCTGGTGTGTGTTTACTGCTGTGTGTGGGTCACTTAATTTTTACACGTTATGTTACTTTCACTTAAGTGCGTGTCAAGGGGTAATGTTCATAACTATAAAAGTATCCATGTGTAGATAAGGTAAAAATCATCATACCTCACTAGTTGATTGATTAAATTAGAAATTACAAACACAAGTTTTCAGAAATGCTATGTTTAAAAATAGTAATTAGGCATTATCTAATTAAATATGAATTCATTTGCATAAAACTGAAGCATACAAAGCATTAACTATTATTCATTATTGGTCATGATGTGCTTTAATTGCTTTTAAGAGTCTTCATAAAAAATATATATTCAGCATAAAAATAGATAGGAAAGTTCAGCTTTTTGTGATTAATGCTTAGATCAGTGACCCTGTAGAGACATGAACTCACAAACTCCATAAAGCTGAGCAGCGCCTCCTTATTCCTGAGCCACTCAGGGTAGAGCTCCTCCTCAGAGGGAAATTTATCACAGCCCAGTTCCACCGTGATCTCATAACAGTTACTGTGCAGATAGTTAAAGTCGGACATCCCTGATACAATAACATATAAGGGAAGTGAATAGAAAGTGACATGTACGAACAACACAACATAAAAAGGTACCAGGATGTGCACTTTTAACTTAATTAGGTCTAAAATACACCAACTTCACCTAAATGTCTTCCTCGGTTAAGGAAAAGTGTTTACCTCCGGCGAAGCTATACCACTGAGCTCCATTGGTGATGCCTCCTTTATTGGCAAATGAGGCTCCGCATCTCTCTGTGTCATTGTTGGACATAGTGGCATGGGCATCTGCATATGTCCTAGCCAACTGCCTAAAAATCTACACACACCAAATGACTCGCAAAATGAAGAAAGTGCAAACGAATTAAGTGCAGGTGGAGGTAAACTGATTTCCTCACTTGTTCATCTGGTGTGGGGGAATACATCCTTTCTTCTTCTGGGTGCCTAGAGAAGTCAAAAGGGTATGAGATGACCAGTTCTCCACCATGAAGACTGGCAGATATAACGAAAGGATGGGATCTTATCCACTTCATTATGGCATAGGTCTCTGGTGCAACTACCTGGAAAACAATTATGAATAAAATACATAATAGATACATGTTATGTGTAAAAAATGCACAAATTTCAAAAGTTGAGTTCTCTATGCTTTCGCATTCTATGTGGTCTTTCATTATGAAGCAATGATTAATCACACAGAACATGAATCCAGCTGTATGCTTGATAGAAATTATGTGCATTCATACTTCTATACCTTATTTAACCAGTAAGACTCAGGGATTGGGATGTGGTCACTACGGAAATATCTGAATCGACGGCGATTGTAGAAGATAGAGCTGAGGTCAGGGAAGTTGCGGTTCAGATCGAGGTTCTGTGCGTTGGCCCGACCGCTGGTCCAGCCGTTGTACTCATGACCCTAAATGTTACAAATCTCATAAGCCAGGACAAACTTTAACAGGGTTTCAAGAACAGCCACTAAATATTTAAAGGGATAGCTCACCCAAACGTGAAAATCCTGTCATCGTTCACTCACCCTCATGTCCTTCCAAACGTATATGCCTCTTCAGTGCAATGTAAGGAAAGATATTCTTGAAGTATGTTGGTAAGCAAGCAGTTTTAGTTGCCATTGACTTCCATCATATGGGTAAAAATACCATGGAAGTCAAAGAGCAAAATGAAGAAAGAAATGCATACAGGTTTGGAACAACATGTGGGTGAGTAAATGATGACAGAACTTTCACTTTTGAGTACATACTAATTCACCCTTTGTAAGTTACGTATACAACATTAGCTACACATCAAGTTTAATACAACAGATGGATTAGAAACACAAAACGAAGGAATGTCAAAAAGAAGGCAAGTGTTAAGACTACAGATAAATCAATAAAAAGACATCAGAACCAAGCAAAGCTATGGCTGTTAGTGGTAGATGAATGGACCAACACGGTTTTATCCTCTTTTATGTAATCTAACATAATTTGGTTGAATTCTTTTTGTGTTTTATAAATAAACAATTGTTACTAATTATAGAAATATAAAAGACTATTTACATTTTATTGACTAAATGAACAGTGTTTCCAACACAACCTATTATATTCTTCAACATCACCCGTGGTGATCAGAGTAAGTTTTAGAGGATTTAGATGAATCTACTATTAGTTTTGCAAGATAATGTTACTGCTGTGTTACATGACAAAGAAAATGCGCACAATTGTCTATTAGAGTGGTTAGTCAAGGCCTCCCTCTACCAGCTGTCTTTTTCAGCTAGACCAATTGTACCTTTTTATACTTTTGTTTTGGTTTTGATAATATAGGCCGTAAAAACTTGTTCCACGGTAGCAAGGGCTGTGGTTGCCCTGGCATGGACTTCCTCCGAGGTCTGACCTGTTCCGGAGGACACTCTCTGGTGCAGGGAGCTCGGTATGGTCAGTCAGCCGACAAACAGACAGGCAGACAGACTCAGACAACAAAATATTTACTTCCTGGTTGATGTTTTCGGGGTCATTCCTATCGGCTACCTCAGAAGCGGCAATCTCATAGCCGTCAGGATTCATGGAGGGTAGGATATGGATGCGTGTGGTGTTGATGATGGTCTGTATGCGCTCATTGCCCAGCAGATACTCAGAACACAGATACTGAGCCAGGTAAATCAGCAGCTGGCGGCCGAGAACCTCGTTTCCATGCATGTTGCCAATTAATTTGATCTCTGGCTCCACTAGAGGGCAGGGAAGAGACCAATTGTGAGTTTAGTATAATAGACCAGTATGCTTATGGCAAACATAACAAGAAAAGTATGCTGTGTGTGTGACATTACAAATTCAAACCAAGGAAGGCAAATAGGAGTTTATCACACTTCTTTTGTAAAAACTAGTGTTCAAAGAAACTCTCCACTCAAGGGTTTGTTGTCAGTCATTTTTTTAAAGGGCTTTTTTTACCAAGACTGCAAAAATATGATCAAAAGCACTTTAAAACAGTTATAGTGCTTAATATTATTACAATTTGTTAATGTGTAAGACGCGAAGCAGAGGGTCTTGTATCAAGCTGAAGGGGCTTATTTCGCCATAACTACTGGCTGTCTGTATATTATCCAGCTTTTTACACTGCTACTTGCCACATAAGAAAAAAAAATTTGAACATGAATATGAATTTGAAACATTTTATTGGCGTATTTGTTTTAAATTAACATTTTCATCCTTCCGCGAAACGA
>JAUCNO010001513.1:20351-31769 GCA_032353835.1 Enteromius viviparus
CTCTGTTTGTGTCTGTAATGTGGGCATTGAATGACTAAAGCTACGGCGAGAAATACCGCTTCGTCTTTAAAAAAGGGAAGGAGACCGACAGAAACTCAGAGTTTAGAGAATAAAACCTGCTCCCGACCAGGTTACGCTCAGAGAGTAAGTTACCACGGTAACTGACTCAGAGTAATAGTTACCTCTCTTTCAAAAACAGGCTTGAGTTACCCTGCTTTCCCGAAATTGACAAACCTGCCTTTTTGAAACGGAAAACTCAAGAGTTTCTCTTATCTCAGGCTTAACAAACTCAGAGTTTTCACTTAACCTTCTTTCTGAAACAGGTCCCTGTTCAGTGGTTGGTAAGTAAATTGCAGGAATATAATACTTGCAGATGATGATATTGTTTGCTATCTGTAAGTCTCCTGCAAACCAAGTAACAGCTATAACAAGGTCTTTTCTAAACACACACATGTGGAGCGGTCAAGACCATCCGTTAACACAGAGCCACCCAGCAGTACATTGAAGTTTTACTTCAGTCTCTAGTGGAGTTCCACAAGCATCCATTCTCAGCCCAGTCTGGTTTTCATTATACACGTTACTCTTAGGTTCTATATTTCACAAGCATGGACGTGGCCTAAACTACTATGTACTTGCATTAAAATGATTAATTTGGTGTTAGGGTTAGGTTTGTGTGTTAAAAATAAATCTAACAAACATGAATAGGAGCTCACACCGGTCATCACTAAAGTCTGCTGCCACTCTGAAATATAAGCAGACAATGTACTGTACGGAGAGACACACATTTATTTTAGGAAAAATATGCAACAAGTATTGGGAAAATCCACCATTGAGAATTTTTGTTTATCAAGGTGTATGATGAAAATATTCTGTGACCTGACATATGAGCTTGTGTTCTTTGTTTTCAGTAATAATAACATCCATCCATGTAAGAGTTGCACTGCTTTGAAAAATCTTTAAAAGTTGTGTTAATCAGTATATGTTATTCTTCCTAAACTGCACATCCAGGAGCCGGCACACATCAGACACACTCAAGGACCTCCAGTATCCTCTCAGGATGATGTGTGTTTGGTGGAGAGTGTAGTGACCGGCCGCTGGCTGTCCATGACTGAGCTAAACGTCTGGAGGCATCTCTGTGCCAAACAAGAGCTTCTGTAGGGGTTTGTACTGGACACCATCTTTGCAAAGTGGTTTGATATCTTTTCCTTCCTTGGCTTCAAAGGTGCTATACTGGAAGCTGAGAGTGATTTGATGAGCGTGGATGAGCCCAGCGTCCAGAGAGCTCTCAGTATCTGTCTGCTTGTGCGCTCAATGAAGATGATCCACATCTGACGAGCTGCGTCCCAGCAGAGTGTCGGACAAGCCTCAGTTGTGTCCTTGTGATGAAAGACTATAGCCGACTCTGTCTCGGTCATAATAGTAGAAATCACAAGACAAGCCATAGCAGATATACCAACATTACTCTATTTATTTAATAGAAATCATTCTATGTGGTGTTTGTACGGTAAAGTCATAGAAAAACAGAGCACAATGTTGAAATGTTTGTGACATAAATACACTAACCAGACTGCACTGCTGCATTATTTGTACAGGATGATTTATCTGAAATATTAATGACCATCATAATGGAAGTATTTTACTTTTGCTGGATGCTACGTTTTTCTTTATTTTCCAAGAAAACAAAGACAATATAAATCAACCCCGCCTCTGAAACCCAATACTATAATAACTGAACAAAAATGTACTAGCCTTTTATTTTAGCAAAAAAAAATTTAAAAAATCAACACAAACACACAAGCGAGATGGGTTGATGCGCTCTAACCCTCCTTCCCCTACGGCTAAGAGTGCTTCTAAAACTACAAACAAAACACAAGAGGAGGAAACGGGATAAAAGCAATCTCTAGGCTATACATTTTTAACTTTTGCATTCATTAAAAACACAACAAAATAAAACAATATGACAGCTCTTTGATTTTCCACTATCACAAAGATCAATGTGCTCAGGGCCATTCGATAAAGGCATTTTATAAAGCAGGGAGAAAACTACATTTATCAGCTGAACTCAGATCAAAGGCTTAATGCCAACTTTACAAATTAGTAAGGCTTTTCTTTTTCTGTGATGGTTTTTTACAGCGTGAGGTAGCTTAAAAAAGAAAACTGGAAACAGACCACATATGTGCAAGGCCTCTTTTAAAAGAATACTGAATAGCATGACATAACAGGGCTGTGGAATGAAGAACAACCCTAACTTTAATGCACAAATACATATACACAAACAATTAGATGTCTATTATATATCTGGTGGTTGGGAAAAGATTAGCACCATTGATTATGTCGAAATGCACAGTTATTTACATACACTGTGGTGATAGGAAAGACCAGCACTTGAATGTTCGGGCTGTTGTAAAATGCACGCAAGTCCGATAATTATAGAAGAAAATGATAAAAATACTTAGTGTGGGACTCACCGATGTACGACTCTTGATTCAAATGCACAGGGGGAAATAGCACCTTAACAATAAATAAATAAAACCAAGACACACTTCTACTTCTGTGGTTTTCTCTGGCATGCTCCCTTATATAGCGTTGGGTTGGGTTGTGAGATGTTCCCAGAGTGCCGAGAGTCGAGGCGCTGTCTGCCCGTCAGGGAATGCAGGTCAGTCTCAGATGAGTACAGCTAGTGTCCATCGGTGCATTTCCTAAAAACACTTACGGAAGCACTTTTTTTTGTCACAAAGATTTTTCACGTAAGAATAGTTTCTCTCCTTCGTTGTTCCTCGCTCTCGAGTGTGTGTTATCACTCTCGTTTTTTCTGTATCCCGGTTTCATTTGTTCCTCTCTGTCTTTACAAGAAACAGACGGCACCCACGTCCACTCCAAACTCCTGATGAGCTCCTCCAATATCCATAGGTGCAATGTCCACAATGGGCAGGCGTGAAGTTTTCTGTGATCTGTACTCAATGACCGTCTTGCTCCATTGTCCTATGTGTTTCTGTAGGAAAAGAACTCGGCTGTAAGGAGTCTGTTCACAACACTGTTCACAAATAGTGAAGTTTTTACAAATAAACTAATTTCGAATAGGAACGCGGTCGATTAAACACAGCTGGCACTGCATCACCTAATCAATCTCCTCATTACTGCTGCCCAATCAAATCCCCTTCTACCCACTATAAATAGCCCGTCCTCTTTCCTTCCACAGCCCGCCTTTTACACATCCCTCCTCCACCCCTTCTCAGCCATTTAGCTGCTCTCGCGCCTTTCTTTCCGGGGGGCATGAAAGGACCGAGCCGGATGCCTAGCTCAAGCCCTGGCTAGGGTTCGGTGTCCGCTGTCCTCCCGGCTCCCCCCCCGGACAGTACACCAAATATGCTAAACTTTATCCTTCTATAGGAATAAAGAATGCGTTTATGAGTCACACTATACTGTATGTTTGTTGTTGAGTTCAACCCATGAGGACAAAACACAAATGTACTGTTGTCTACTTGCTGTCATTGGCTCTGTTTTGGCCTGGTATTATGCTGAGATTTCATGTATTTGATCACAGGTGGATGACACTAAATATAGGTGTGAACAGGGTCTAAAATATTTAGAGCTTTTCCATTTTCGCCCATTTCCCAAGGTTAGGCCTAAGCAACTGTCTCCTGCTCAGGACACATTCTGGAGTTTTCAACAGAGCACTTCCATTATTATTATTTAAATTTTTAAAAGCTTGCTTCCCAAGCCTGGTCAGAAGTGTTTCCTCACCTTGCAGCCATCCTCAAGAACACTATATGTGAAACGGCTGTTGCCCTCCGCACGGATCTCCACATCATTGGACCCCCGCAGCAGCAGAGCTTTCTTCAGGTTTCCAGTGGCCTCATCCATGTAGGCAATGCTGTTCTTGCAGTGGTAGGTGAGGTTCTGCGAGGCCTCGGTGGACAGCAGTCTCAGGAAGGTCATCTGAATGCTTGCTGTATTAGGAGCCAGATTGTTATCTCCATAGCCAAACTGGGAATGGAAACGAGAAGAAAGCACATTAGACAGAGGTGATCTAAATCCTCAAGAGTAGTTTTGAATCAAACTCGAGGGTAAGCAGGACCAGAACAAGAAAGACTCACGTGGAATCCACCATTCATGTCTTCTCCGAACCAAATGTGCTTGCGTTCTGCCCCCTTGGAAGTCCACCAGCTCTTGCGTGGGATATTGGTGGGTTTGGGATAAACACAGGTCTCGCCCGTCTCCATGTTGCAGAAGACCTTCATGGCATCAACAGTGCAGCCCTGGTTAGGGTCAATCCAGTATTCACCTGCAGAGAGACGCCACGTTATTCCCCGCACATATACTTGATGAAGACTGAAGCCATGCTCCGGAGGACTCACCGCTCTTCCAGTCAGGGTGGCAGAGCTTTAGGTCTCTGCAGGTCCGGGCTGGGCTCTTCTTAGTGCCGTCAGGACTGCGGATGTTCTCCATCTGGTTGTTCAGGGATTTCAGAGTGGCATCCACCTCTGCATCATTCTGGCGGTCACCTTCAGCGGCCTGATCTGCCCTCATGTACCGCAGGGGGTCAGGACCCTTCTCAGGATGAGACAGACCAGCGAAAGCAGACATGTCGATGCCGGGCCCTGGGGGTCCAGGAGGACCAGGGGGACCAGGATTTCCTGGGAGGCCCTGAGGAGAACAATCTATTGGTAAGCTAACAGCCTTGCGTTAAGCAGATTTAATCAGAACATTTCCTATCCTCATTCCTAGAATACCCCTAATACTACACGTTTTAAACAATTGTTCAGTGTTGGGGACACTGCTGTATAAGTCTAGTTGTTGCTGTGCTACTTACAGACGGCCCAGTCTCTCCAGAACGACCGCGAGGTCCAGGGGGTCCGATGGGGCCAGGCAAACCATTTGATCCATCTTTTCCAGCTGGACCAACGGGGCCTGGGGGTCCCTGGAAAGAGTCAAAAGTCTGATTGTCACCTGTTTGCATGATCTGAGGCAGTCCAATCCTGCTCCTTTAGGGCCTCCAGAGTTTACTTCCAACCTGTCCAACACACTTGCCTGTGGTGTTCAAGCCATTTTTGGGCCGCATTCTTGAAATGTTGCATAGAAACCATCCTACATACCCACAAAGAAAAGCGTGTACATCTGAATAAACCCTGATGTGGTGCTTTTTCATGTCAAAGACGTGGGTTTTAAGATCAGATGTTACAAACAAGGCCCTTGTGTGTGATTAAGGTTGGAGCTAAACTCTGCAGGGTTTGACACTCTGGCAAATACAGAGGCAGTAATGCTCCTGGCTACATACTCTTGCTCCACCGGGTCCAGCAGGTCCAGAAGCTCCTTGGTCACCAGGTTGGCCCTGTGTGTAGAGGACAGGTGTTTTTGTATTATCACACTACATTTTACCTCAATTTATCCATATCCTTTAGCTGAATATGTCACAAAGAAACAGCAACTTACAGGAGGCCCAGGCAGCCCCTGAAGACCGGTGAATCCTCTGTGTCCTTTCTGTCCTCTCTCACCTGAATCACCAGCCTCTCCCTTATCTCCGCGTGGGCCTTGTGGGCCCTGTGGTTAATGAACATGAACATTGCAACTCTATATTAACTCTATGAGTCTGGTTTCATTTTTTGCATAATTTGACTATTAAAAGCAGACTTGAGTCATGTGTGGAAGGAGAAGTACTCACAGGCATTCCCCGAGCTCCAGCAGGCCCCGGGGCTCCAGCAGGTCCTTTGGGTCCCTACAGTCAAAAGTAATGAATGTGTCAAGACTGTTCTATGTAAAATGTCATCTTTTGGCATAAACTCATCTGTTTTTAAAATCAAAATACTTTTTTCCCCCTGTCTATTTCCAGAAGTGTATTTTTGGACAGTCCTATGCTTTCCATGCTTTTACTGTGTATTAACGGCAGCTTTGAGACGTGATCCCATCCAGCTATACCACTTTCCAGATGCAACACATTTTAAAGGAATTCAACTAAGAAAACTTGGAATGTCTCAAACGTTTTGATTGATGTTTTTATAGCATTTGTACAGCATTAAAGTCACTACAAGTCAATACACATTCCACCGTTGAGAGAAATGACAAATTTTGAGAAATTTTGTAAGTCATTCATGAAACAAAATCCTTTCATTCAATTCAAACTGAACTAAAAATTAATAAAGATAAAATCCCTTAAATAATACCGATCAGTAATGTGAATAATAACTACCATATTCCTGACACAGTGTTATGTGTTTGGTCATGCAGTGTTGTCTGAATGTGTACTCACGGCCTCTCCTCGGTCTCCCTGTTTGCCGGTGGGTCCGACCGGACCAGGAGCACCAGTGCCACCCGGAGCACCAGGAGCGCCTGTGGTTCCAGTGTCTCCCCGGTCACCCTGAGCAGAACACAGAGTGATGAAGAGAGACCTCACAACATACAGTGATCACAGATCAGAGACAGCATGTCATTGGAGGCCTAGAGCAATAAACACTATCCTCTGTGAAGCACACCTTTATTCCTGCAGAACCGTCTCGGCCAGGAGGACCATCAGATCCAGGATTGCCCTGCAAAAATATTATAATATTGAACTCGCTGTGAGCACTTTATGTATGTACAGCATGTTTGCATTTATTAATTCATCTTATACTATTGGGTTTGTTCCCTAACCCTGAGCTTGTTCAGCTAGATTTATAGTACAAGCCTCTGGAAAAAAATAACATTATATTTTCCCAAATAAAATTGGATAAGACACTTTTTTCTCTAAAAAATACTGTCATTAGAAAATGCTGTTCCACTCAAATTGTCACGACTGCGTTTGGATCCATAAGCAAAAACTCTTTATTTTCAGGTAACAGGCAGGGCCACAACAGCAGGCAAACAGGTAGATAGGAGGCTAAGCAGAGACATGGCCAAAAGAGACTGGCAGCAAACTATCACAGAAGACAGGACAAGATCAAACATTACAAAACAAAATTATTTCAATATTAAATTATATTCTGAATGTGAAATTAAAACAATAGGTGGCAGCAAGTCACTGTGAATAAGTGAGTCATTGCGGCTGAACTGAATCATTGATTCATTTGTTAGATGGGAAATAATACTGTGGTTTAATTTGAAATTATGTTTTATTGTTTAAACAGAGCAAAAACAGGAAATCTGGTGTCGAAAAACTACGTTTCAAAAATTAACTTCTTGTTTATTGAGCTTAGTAGTAATGACTTTATAAATTAATTGATTGATAAAATAGATAGTGTCAGAAACATAATACAGGAGGACTTTATGCACCCCCCGGAGCTGTGTGAGGGACGTTTATTTCACGTCTTCTGAAGTGTAACGCTATCACCCGCTTAAACCTATTCAAAGGCTTGGAGGGGTCTGGACAATTTTTATTATAACTCTAATTGGATCTGAAGAAAAAAATAGTCACAAAAAACTAGGATGCTGAGAAAGTTGAGAAAAGACAGGACCTTTTTATTTTTGGCTGAACTAAACCTTTAAGTCTCTTATTAAGAACTAGATCCTAACGAACTGACAAATTACTTGATTTTTACTGTACATTTCTGCCGTAAGGACATTAACTTGAGATTGTCACCACTGATATTAATAAATATAATGTAGAAGCTGCTTTGCAACGATTTGCATCACGAAAAACATGAAGTGTGCAGAGCTGGGGAACCATTGGTTTATAGCAATTTCTAGACTAAAGTCACAGGATTTATTTTTCAAAATAAGTGAGCACTGAAAGTAACACCAAGCACACAATACGTGCAACAATCCCACATTTGGATTTGTGCAGAAGGTAATGAATGAAACATCATGTAGGTGGGATCTGAACTGTGCAGTTTGCATGATTTTCTTGGTTTGAGCACAGGTTGATTTGACAGGTTTTGCTGAAGTAAATCCCCAGGACCATGGCTGGCTGTGACGTACCTCTCTCCCAGGTTCCCCAGCAGGTCCTGTCAGGCCAGGCGCCCCCACGGGTCCAGGGGGTCCACGGTCTCCAGGTCCTCCAGGAGCTCCTTGTTTACCAGGCTCACCCTGTGATGGGGATCATCAGATGATCAAAAACTTCTCCTGTCACTGTCAGCATTACTATCCTAAATGTCTTGTGTTTGTGTGTGTCTTGTGAATGTGTTTATCTGGGACAGTGGAGACTCACAGAGGGTCCAGGCAGGCCGGGGAAACCTCTTTCACCACGCTGTCCTGGAAGTCCAACAATACCACGCTGACCAGCCAAACCCTGAGGACCTGCAGGCCCATCCGGACCCTGAGACAGGACAGAAGTCAAAGCCACAACCACAAAAGAACCTAAACATGCGTACAGTAAGCGTCTCTGAAGCACAGCAGCAGTCAACAGCAGCAATATCCAGCAATACACTGAGTGGGTCAGAACTATCTATCTATCTTCTTTTATGACAAAAAAATCATTAGGATACTAAATAATAATATTCCATGAAGACATTTTGTACATGTCTTACAATAAATATACTAAAACTTATTTTTTAATTAGTAATATGCATTGCTAAGGACTTTATTGGGAAATCTTTTAAGGCGGCTGTCTCAGTATTTTTATTTTTTATTTTTTTTTGCAAACTCACATTCTAGATTTTCAAAAATATTATCTTGGCAAAATATTGTCCGATCCTAACAAACCATACATCAAGGGAAAGCTTATTTATTCAACTTTTCCATAACACATACATCTCAATTTCAAAAAAATTCCCTTATGACTTACTTTGTGCTGCAGGGTCACATGTGATCTCTCTAAGTAACACTCAGAGTGTTCCTGTCTTTACTTCGTGTTAAGCTGGAAGCTTTATATTAACACTGATCCTAAAGAGAGCCAGTAAAACTACGTACATGAGGCCCATCTTCTCCAGGATCTCCCTTCTCTCCAGGAGTCCCAGCTGCCCCACGCAAGCCAGCATCTCCGGGTCTTCCAGGAGGACCACCATCACCGCGAACAC
Organism: Enteromius viviparus; assembly: GCA_032353835.1. NCBI lineage: Eukaryota > Metazoa > Chordata > Actinopteri > Cypriniformes > Cyprinidae > Enteromius > Enteromius viviparus. The sequence continues at coordinate 29,279 of JAUCNO010001513.1, forward strand.
CCTTAGGACCGTCTTTACCAGGAGGACCAGCAGGACCAGCCGGACCAGGGTTACCCTGAGAGTGACGTGAACCAACACATTAACATGAATGAAAACACTGAGGTCATCAGTCTACACGAAATATGGGTAACAGTACTAACAGTAATTGGCAACTACATGTACATGTTGACTAGCAGTCATTAGAGAATTAGTAGACTGTCTGCCTAATCCTCTAACAACATACAACTGAGTATGACAAACATATACTGCATGTCAACTTATTCTACTAACCCTAAACCTAACCTGAGCGTTAGTAGGCATGTACAGTAGTTGCGAATGAATGAGATTTAACTGACATGTAATTGTGAAGTTACTGATAGTTAGTAGAATGCGTAAAGGGGACTAGCAAAATAAAGTGTAACCAAAATGCAAAAGTAATTTGGACTTTATTTTGTAATTTGCGCATATTATGTTAATGATGTTTTACACTGCATTAATAATGTACTTTTTTTTAACTAAACTGGCAGTAATGTAGAATCGGTGGGCGTGGCTAAACGGGCAGTGACATAGAAGCATGCACTGATGATCTTTTGTGAAGGCAGAGTTTATCCACATCATATAAAAGAACATTTAACAAGCTGCTTTCAATATAAGTTGTTTTTAGACTAAGTTCTTACAATGAACTCTTATATGTCAGAAGATCAAGGGAATTTTGGTTGCTCAGGTCATGACCCTTGGGTGAGGTCTTTGTAAGTTTGAATAGATCTATTGGTTTACTTACATTGGGACCAGGAGGTCCAACTCTACCAGCAGCTCCAGGGAAACCTGTGGCACCCTATAAAATACATAAAAATACATTCAGTTTTATGATCTAAATTTACAAAGTACAGTCTCCTGTTAGTACTTACAGGAGGTCCTTGAGCACCACGAGCCCCTTTGGGTCCAGACACACCAGTTGGTCCCTGTAACCAAACCAGGAATTCAGCATGTGAAGAAATACAGGGCAAATGTTATCTTCAGACAGAAAAGCAACTCTTTGTGCTGAAGTTACCTGAGGACCCGGAGCTCCAGAAGGCCCCTGAGGGCCCGGTGCACCAGCGTCACCCTTCTGTCCACCTTCGCCCTGCTCTCCCTTAGCCCCAGGCTGTCCATCTGCACCCTAACATGTCCAGATCAATCGGTGAACAGTCAGTTAATCAATGTTAGTGCTGTCAGTGACTCAACACTCACACCTTTATGTCATTAATCAAGCTGTAAAGGCAATTCATCCATCCATATGACTTTTAAAATGTTAAATCTCTTTACTTCAGGTTTGATGTACAATTCACGATTATGAATTTCAGTTCTTGATTTTGAATTTAAATACATCTCCTTTTGGCTTCCTTCGCCACCTCATTTCCTCAAATATGTTTTAAAAGGATGATTTAAAAACTGAATTGATAATCATCACCACAGCTGCAGCTCCTGAATCAACTTCTCCACTGATATACCAAAGAGTGAACTGATATGACGCCATTTGTACACAATCAGGCCGAAGCTTCAAATCAGCTCACCCAAACAAACTTTTTGGGGGATTCATTTGGCTCCTAAACACATTTGAGCTATTATTGGTCCATCGTGGTTATGCAATTGGTGGCTGTGTTCTGAAACTCCACCTTCTTTGATGAACTATTTTTTCCTGGTTCATTTCTCTTTCAGCGGAGGTCAGACAGGAGAACAACATCTATAAGCCACTAGCGAATGTCAAGTTTTTCAAAGTAAATCAAGACACCAAATAACATAAAAAGGTGCAATAATTTATACAATTCTACAATATTCCACATTATGCTGAAGTTTTCAGACTATGAGCCACTGACACATAAAGAGCTGATTATGGAAATGTAATTGTTCTTTTGTATTGCAAACATTGGCACTGAACTGCTGCTAATCTAGGGGTATCAAAATTAATCGTTTCTACGATGCATCGCGGTGCAGAGGAGGACGATTCGGTATCGGTTCAGTAATAGACCATAACTTTTGTCGCAATAGAATACAATGGCTCACGCCGGTTTCACACTGCACGGTGAGCAGGGCCTAAGCAGCGCGTATTTTTTCAGCACCCATGTTAACATATGACAGCTTTCACACAGCACGCATGAGCGGCGGCGCGGCAGGCTTATACGCTGAATTCAAGTGACAGTGCGTTGTTCTTGATCTAAACTGATGATCTAAAAGATGTAGTGCTTGTAACAGATAATGCGTCGAAGATGATCGCTGCAGCTCAATTCGGAACATTCCCTCACGTAAAATGCTTCGCGCATACATTGAATCTGGCGTTTAAGCGCGTGCTTAAAGTGGCCGCGCTCTCCAGGCTTTTAGCCAAAGCCCGCCGAATATCAACATTCCTCAGGCTCCATCGCAGCACCACAGCCACTGTCTAAAAGTCAAACAGCAACGTCTTGGCTTGAGAAATCTGATAACTGAAGCTAATAACTGATGTCAGAAGAGTGTCTCCCATTGCTCCTCTAAATGC
>JAUCNO010001513.1:31869-42630 GCA_032353835.1 Enteromius viviparus
ATAATACCGTATACCGTGATAAAAGCTCAATCAATTAATCGCAGCATGAAAATGTGATACCGGCACATGCCTATTCACACCCCTATGCTAATCGTTATTATTTTGTCTATTACATTCTATCCTTCACTATCCATCTCAAACCTAGATACCTAGATACAGTTTGATTAGGGTTGGATCTAAACTCTGCAGGACAGAAGCCCTCCAGATCTGCTACAGACAAACAAAGTGCAGAAACAGAGTTCTGGGTTATGAGCTGATGTCATTCCATCATTAATGATTAGATGATACTCGCCTGCCCTCGCTTTCACTGATCACTAAGATCTCAGTTGTAAATGAGGTCATGAAATGATAAGCACTGACCTTTAGTCGTTTGCACCATCTTTTTCATTTTATTTTCTGTAAAAGCCCACAAACACTTATACTGTATGCCTGGTGTCACCATTAGTTGGGCAGTCTCTGAGCCAGTCTTTTTTATTAGTGGGTTTCATTTGTGCACTGCTATAATATTAAAAACAGCTTTTCCAGTAGTTTGGTGGTGTGAGTTTGGCGTATAAGAGCATCTGAGAGTTTAACTATTCGTAGAAATAAAGAGTGAAGAAGAGGTGCGGTGTACTCACAGGAGGACCAGCAAAACCAGCAGCTCCAGGGGGACCAGTCTCTCCTCTGTCACCCTGACAAAAACAAAAGCCTTGGTTTTATTATAACATACTATATGTGTACAATAGTGATGCCGTGCCATCAGCTAAAACAGTGTGTAGATTATAGATTATAGAGGTCGTGGTCATGTCACACTCTTTTTCCTAGAAGTGCATATGTATGATCTGGTGTATGTCATATCATGTCTAAAGTTAGATACAGGATGACAAAACTGATAAACCTCTCTGTATGTCGATTCAGAGGCCGGTAGAAAGTTTGAGCAAATGAAGATCACTGCATGCGTTGAGTTACATACACAAGTTGCAAAAATGTACAGATTTCAGAGTGGAAAGTGGCAGTGTTAGTCAGTGAGAGACTCACAGGAACACCGCGAGTACCAGCAGCTCCAGAGGGTCCTGCAGGTCCAGACTCTCCCTGAGGAACGTACGGCATAGAGGTTAATATTACACATTCAACACGTTAACAAACTGATCATATACTGATGCCTTTAGTACCTTTTCACCGTTGGGCCCCCCAGGACCAGGAGGACCGATTGGACCCGTTAAACCCTGTAGAGACACATAAAGCCTTCGTAAACCCTAACCCTAACTAACCATACATGTGAGTAAGTCGTGAAAATATTAACAAGAGGCCAGGTTTACTAAGGTTTGCGCCAACCCCCAAATAAAGCATGTCCTACAGCGGGAGTTATTAGCGGTTCTCTCAGTAGATCACGCAGGTCATTACGGAGACGATCTGCTTCTGTGTTTTTTTCATGAGTACAGCGTCAGATAATCACACAGATGTCCCTCCTCCCTTCTGCACTTTTACAGAATTGTGCTCTAAAGCTTCGTTTAGTAAATCTGGCCCCAGACTCTCAATCTTCTTACTCTTGCGCCGTCTTTCCCAGGAGCTCCTTCAGGTCCTTTCTCACCGTTGTCACCCTGCGACACACAGATGGTCAGATCTTACTGAAGTCCAGTACAGCACATGAATCACTAATGTTTGCACACACAGCTCTTCTAGTACATTCATGAACATCACCTTCATAATCAAGCATTTTTAAATAAGTGTGAGTTTCTCTTAGTTTCAGATGTCTTGTGAGGGTGGATCTGAGGTGGCTCTTACTCTGTCTCCCTTTGGTCCAGGAATGCCGGACCCTCCTCTCTCTCCAGGCATCCCCTGCAGTCCTGGAGGCCCCTGAGCACCGGGAGTCCCCGCCGGGCCCACGCCACCCTACAGATGACCAGATCATTACAGGCTTCGGCACACTTAACCCGCAAACCTGTGTTTCTGTAGTGGCCTGACTGATCTGCTCACCTTTGGCCCATCAGTTCCTGGAGTTCCTGGAAGACCGCGAGGCCCCTGGAGGCCCTGGGGCCCCACTCCTCCTCTCTCTCCGGGGAAACCCCGCTCACCCTGTGGAGGAAGAGCGTTAACGCACGAGAATACTGAGCACTTATGAGCCGAAGAGAGAGCATTAAGTGTAGACTCACGCGTGGTCCGGTGGCTCCTGCGGACCCTGCCTCTCCAGGAACACCCTGAGCGAGCAAAGACAGACACAGGCTTCATCACACCTCTGTCTGCGGCCAACAGAATGACATGCGAAGCTAAGTTTGCTCTCACCTGATCTCCAGGTTTACCGCCCTCACCGGGGGGCCCTGGGGGGCCAGGGAGACCCTACAAACAACAAACAAATGGTTTGCTAACGCGGTGTTAAACTAAACTGTTCATTTTTATTGATAAAATAAATCCTCAAGTAATGCGCTGCTGGGATGGCACATACTGTACATGATGACCTTTTATTCATTGTCCAGGAAATAAACGTTCTGAGAGTAAAAATGTCTTTTTTTCACAAGTGTCTTGGTCAAGATGCATCATCACTTTTGATGGTCACTTTTTTCTGTAAAAGATCATTTAGCCTTCTGCAATCTTCTCACAATGCGTATGCGGTCAAGATCAGTTTGGGAATAATAATTTTTTCCTACAGAATGATTTTTGTGAATGCATATCTCTCATCATAGTGCTGCTGCTGGAAGAGTTCATGTTAACTGTTAAGTAACAAGCTGTGACAGTGAACGTACAACAACTGTAAGACATGATCGAAACACACTCCACCGTACTGTTAGCTTACAGAGCTACCTATTATAACCCATAGAAATCAATTCATGTAGTTAGGCTGATGTTAAGCTCACCTGAAAGCCGGAGGGTCCGGGCTGACCCTGCTCTCCTCTCTCTCCTGCAGGACCCTGTCAACGTCCCATCATCATCATCATCATCATCATTATCATTATCAGACTCTATTCATAAACTCATCGTGTGAACATGTGTATAGGCAGACACACTCACAGCAGGTCCAGGAGGTCCAGCAGCACCTGTCTCTCCGTCCTTCCCCGGCAGACCCTGCAGAGCACAGACATCGGTCACAGATCTTCAGAAGAGCCTCAGTGCCACTGCTTGCTGTCTACATATTGTAATGTCAGCATCGGACAGACAGCAGATAAATCCCTCTGGAGAAAACCCTGTGGTCGGCCCCTGTATGATTAGCCTCTCGTGCTGCAGATCAATTATGTTGAGGCTCTGATTGTTTAGGACACCCTAATGTGGTTTTCTGCTTCCTGTCCAGATCACAAATGCCGTACAAGGTTTTGTCAAATGTTGCATATGAAAAAAAAGAGAGAGAGATAATCTTTCACTAATCAAAATTGCCTTGCTTTTAGCCATTTTCTCGAGTGCACTCATTTAATCCCACAATGCCGTTTCATTCACTCCTTCAAGTGGACTGAAAGAGTGGAATGTAGGGAATAGTGAATGAGGGCATAGGGAGCGATTTCAGACTCCTGGATGATAACGCTCCACACACCTGAGCTGAATCTGTGTTTTCAGTTCTCCAGGTCATCATGCAATGTTCTGAACTATTCTAGCTGACTGGAAGTGTTTCTCTGCTTCGTTGGATGCTTAACTATCATCGGGTGCGGATCCGTCACAAACACACCCAGTTTACTATAACAGACAGAGAGGGAAGATGATTTCCACCAAACTCACCGACAGACCGTTAGAGACACTGCCGTATGAATAAAATCTGACCAACACTTAAAACCACATTTTATATTGGGCCAATAAAAGTCTTTTAAAAATGAATGCTGGGAGAACACCAGAGCAGTGTGTCACACATAAACACACACTCTGACACACAAGAGATGCTCGGTCTTCTTGAATGTGTTTCAGAGATCTGCTGCACACAGTTAAAGAATCATTAAGAATTATACTGTACACGGCCCGCTGTGCTTCAAATAGAAGCCTGTCACTAGTTTTCTTTATAATATCTAACTTACCATTTTCCACTTTGTAAATTACCGTTTACCCAAATGTATCTTTAGAAAAGTCATAAAGTTGACAAGATCAAATGTCCGTTTTCTTTAAAAACAAGCCACTGTTTTAGCGCTGGAGGAACGAAATGGCTAAGAAAGCCTGCCAAAGAGAGCTCGGCATCACTAACGACAAGCGGCAGCAGTCCTGGCCAGAGCCCAGTCGCTCTGAAGATCAGTAAGGTTGTGTAGATGTGTTCTTAAAGGATCATAGAGGAACTTACACGCAGACCAGGAGCTCCAGCAAGGCCCTTCTCTCCAGACTTCCCAGCTTCACCCTGCAGAGAGAGGAAGAGAGCAATTATACATGATAATATCAACAACAAAATAACACAGTGATGTACACAAGCGACACAAACAGACGTGTTTGGACAAGAGTTTGATGGCTTACATTGCCTCCCTTGGGTCCAGGGAATCCCATGACTCCTGGCTGACCGCGAGCACCCTGAGGCCCCGGGGGTCCCGGCCGGCCATCTTCACCAGCAGCACCCTACACCCTCGACAGAGCACTACAGTTACTCAGTGAACAAACACTACAAGTCTGGAAATGAGAAGCAGCATGGCCTGAGATCAGGACACACAGAGACTCTTCAACTGTCTGCTGCTGTGAAAACAATGGACTTTATGCCTTTAACAGACTAAGGGCTGGTTCATCCAGAACATGTTTTTCCATTTCACTATTCTACTTTTCCAAGCTGTGAATAAAACAAAGATAACTTGAGTGCACGTTTAGGAGAAAAGACCATTTCAGTCTTTCTGCATCAAAGTTTCCTGTTTAATTCAAATTGACGTGTGCCACTTTTTTGTAATTATTTGTAAAAATGTAAAAAAACCCGAATTTTTGCATGTATATTGTGATGACTGAAGCCGATATTTAAAGAGCAGATTGGCTGAAATTATAATTAAATTATAGCTGCAGTGGTCTAATTCACTACTAACCGTACCGTCAGGATATGTGTGTAAAAATATAGTCAAAACATAAGCATAATAATCGTGTACAACAGTGTTTACTCACAGATGGACCAACTTTTCCCTGTGGACCAGCATCGCCAGGGCGTCCCGTCAGACCCTGTGTAAAGGAATCATAGGAAGTGTGTAAAATCATCATCAAATCTTGTTCAGACTGTTCACACTGCAGACAGGTGGACTGATTTACCCTTGCACCAGGTAGACCTGGCTCTCCAGGCCGGCCCGGATCTCCGCTGGCTCCCTTGGGTCCCGACACTCCCGGAGATCCCCGCTCGCCCGGAGCACCCTGCAGCACAACACCAGAAACTCAGTTCATTCTGAATTCATCAGATAAAACATGCCTTCCATAATAATATCTGGTTAATTGATGTAAACACGTGGTATTGTAACCGTCAGAAACTGCATCAGAAATTTTTTTTCCTTGTCTCTAATTTGCTAGTAACGTTACTTCTGTTCCAGGCACACTGCCAGAACTTATTCACGAACATGTGAGGCGTCTCACCTTTGGTCCAGCCAGACCATCTTGTCCAGGAAACCCTCGATTACCAGGAGCTCCCTGCAGAAAACATGTCATCCTCGATTAATCTCATTAATAACATGATACTGTATAAAGCTTCATCTCAAAGATCTACAACAGCTTTCAGAGAGCTGAATGACTGGATTTGCTCGTATAGGTCACGTATAGAAGGTACGAAAGATGAAGAAGCCATGTCTTACTCTCTCTCCGGCCGGCCCGACGGGTCCAAGAGCGCCAGGCTCTCCTCTGGGTCCTCGCTTGCCTTCCTCTCCGGTGGGGCCTGGGGCACCTTGAGGCCCAGCATTGCCCTAAACAAACCATCCTTCACTTAAAACCCTTGTTTTCATTTAACTATGACAGCAACACATATAATTCACGTTAATTACCACTCTGACAGATACAGCACAAAAACACACTCATAGTAGATTTAAATTACTGTTCACGTTCATCTGCGCAGCTGTAAAATTAATAGCTTACTTTTAGTTAAAATCCTCATGAAGTAACATTTTACCATGTTAAAAAGAAGTTATTTTAATGTGACATTTCTTTATGAAAGAAAACATCTTCTTGAAGGAAGGGTTTACATTGCAGTCACTTCTTGTATTTCAGCTAAGTTACTTATGAAGTTAAATGACTAAGATTAACTCCTAGTGTGAATGAAAGAAACAGAACTTACGATTTCTCCTTTAGGTCCAGCCTCACCCTTGAACCCTGCCAGACCTGAATCACCCTAAAAACAGACACACATCAGACTCTCATAAACAGACCAGAAAACACTCAGAATTAAGATTACTGGTGGGACTGAAGGGTTTAGGTTGGAAGTATCGTTTTTTTCACTATAAAGAAGTAAAGGAACAAGAACATAAACATATAGGGTAAATGCCAACCAATAAATTAAATACATACATGAAATAAAATCAAACCACATTTTAAAAGAGAAAAATCTCTAAATAACATCAATATTAGTATCTTCCAGTCCTGAGAGGGCTCAATGTGTGTTTAATTAAAAGAGTTCAGTGTAATTGTATGTAATAAAGTGTGTTATGTACACTGATCAACACTTTTAATGTTTCTGTGGGACAACGTGAGAAAAAAATATCATCAACTCTTTATGTACACCTTTCTGTTATTTTAAAGGCACTATAATATGCTATTGTGCTAATATAAGTGTCTCCGCCGTCCGCTCCGCACGTTCACGCCGGCTCCAAAGCTTAATGGGGGGGGGCTATGTAACCGTCTACTGTAGCTGGAGGTGGCAGCAAAAGCCTCTGATGGCACTCCAGCTCTATGTATATGTCATGTCGTGTGTTTGTCTACGCTTCCATACCAGGACTCTTATTATGAACCTCATTGTCTCCGCCCACGTTGTTCGTTGTCATGACTGCCCATTGTTCCTCCGCCCCTTTTGTCTTGTGTTTAAGCACCTGTCTGTCGTATGTGAATTCGCTCTTCATTGTTGGATTGTTCATGTACTCTGTGACACATCCCTTTGTGAGCCATTCTCGTTTCGCTCACCAATCGTCTGACCATCGCCTCGTTATACTGGATTATTCTCTCGTCTTTGCCAACTATGTTCCCGTTTGCTGTTGCCCCGACTCTGTACGGACTCTGTGTTGCACTTGGATCCGCACGCCTCACGTCTCATTCATGACAATAAGATGATAGGACTTACCATGAGTGTATATTTGCATTTCTTTTAAAAAAAGGAGGAAAAATTAAATAATATAATATTGATAAAATTGTGACAGTACGAATTCTACTACTAATAACAATATCTAACACACTAGGAACACTGAGCTGATGGGTTCATTGTCTGCGTCTGGGCAAATTAATGCTGAAATCAAAACAGGGACGGCAACAGGTGAGCAGCAGCCAATGAGATTGTCCTTAGCTCATTAGCTCCGTTATTTTGACAGAAAATACAACAAAGAATATTGTTTACATTTGTGTGTACGACTCTTTCTTTGTGTGTGTGAGTCAAAGCGCCGTCGACCCGTGCTCCTGCACACTAGAGTTTATAGTATGTCAAATAAAGGTACGTTACATTGGCATCCATTCAGATGTACTGAGCCTATAATAAAGTGTAATGATGCTGCATTTTACTATCAGTAATGATACCTGTGGTTTAACGAGGAAACAGTAAAGTAGTGTAATGTAGAGTAAACCAGTCACTATTGCTGAGTAAACCTGGTGTCAGGGGCTGATCTAGGTTTATTTTGGAGAAGTGAAGGGCTGTCTGAAGACTGATCACTGGAAATGGACACATATACTCACAGACTGTCCCTTGGGCCCCAGAGGTCCAGTGGCTCCCTGAGGTCCAGGAGGGCCCCGAGGGCCTGGGAAGCCAGGAGCCCCAGCAATACCAGGAGCACCCTGTGAGACGACACAGATGAGCGTGAGCAAAGCAATTCACACGCAGCTCCAATCCTCACACTATCTGCTGAAGAATCAGACCATAGCTGCTGATTCTCCCATCAGGAAAGCTGCTCAATCACACTGAGACGTGTGCTCTTCACATGCAGGGGTACGTACCACTGATCCTTTAGCTCCAGGATTGCCATCAGTCCCGGGGTTACCCTGCAGAACGAGAGAGAGCACACGGTCTGAGTCTAGATCCACAGTCTAAGCAGAAATACGAGTGTTTAATCTGCTGCTAAACTCTCCTCAGGATAGCTCCTGCTGAAACATAGACTGACCAAGTCAAATAATACAAATAAAACTTATTAATCTCAGGAACACAATTCATCTGTTAACAGGACAAGAACGGGGCTCTTCAGCATTGCTGATTTCAGGAGGAACCAGACCCATTTTCTCCCATCATCCACTGGGGGAAGCTGTGTCTTCTTGTGTTTACTTCTAAATCTGATTTGCTGTTCTTGTCTCTGATAAGTCTTCATGTATTCTCTGACTGTGTATAACACCTGTAGTGATCCGTTCATTACATCCCCTTCGCTGTTCACAACCTGTGAGCTTATTAAGGTCATGTGAGGAATCCAGGGTGAGAAAATCATCATAAAACCGTGGACTGGAACACAATCCTTCACTGCTGTCCATCCTGAGCTGTGCCATCAATGATATATATTTCTTATGAAACCCTCAGCTGGAGGAACTCACGTCCTGCCACCAAGAGGGTTTCCAGCGGTTAGGCTGGTGTAGTTGGGCACTATTCCTCTGGTCAGGCTAAACCAGCTTACGCCAGGAAACTGTGGCAGTTATATCATCAATGTCCACCCAGCTATGCTCTTTCTTGCAGAGAAATGTGTTCAGGACAAGTTTCAGCCATGTTTTGGGCATAACTTCATTTCACTAGCTGTGTCAACAGTTTTAGTTTCTGTCATCCACAGTGACCTACGGCACCTCTGAGTGACCTCTGTCCTCAATCACAGGGAGGATGGTGATTTGTGATCGTATTAATCTTCTTCTGAAGTTACTCACAGAGATCCCAGAAGGTCCTGAAGCTCCGGGAACACCAGACTCTCCGCGGGGTCCCTGTGCTCCTTCAGGTCCTCTGGCTCCAGTAGGTCCTGCTTCACCCTTTGAAGGAAAAAACATCATGACACATTCTGCTTGAACATCACTACTCCTTTTGAAGATCCGCAAGAGCAGAGCCTGGGCTGGATGTTCATCTGTATTAATGTGGTCATAAACCTGAGATTTATTGTCTCTTATTAGCAGAAAGTCAGCAGTGATATTTATATGATGGTTTCTCAAAATATTCATAAGTTGTGTATGACATGCACAAATAATAAAGCAGTGTAGAGATCTGAACTGAATTAAAAGATGTCACACCTTAGAACCGGGGGATCCTGGGAACCCTGGAGCTCCAGCCGTACCGACCGGACCCTGTTAAGACAAACAACATGAGCTGTCCACAACGCTTCTGTTCCTCCAACAATCCTCAAATTAAAAAAAAGGTTACTGCCTCAGAAGATGAAGACTCACAGGAGGACCAGCAGCTCCAGGAGAACCATCATTCCCTCGAGCACCCTGATCAAACACAACACCACAGACCATCATCAGAACACACAAGCAACACTACACCTAAGAGAGCAAGACACAGAGAGGCCTTCAAGTACTTCATTACTTCATACTCTAGATGCTTTATATTTCAACTTGTTTTAACAGATGCTGTATTGTGACAGATACAGAAATGCATTTATACGATATCAAATATTTGTGGCTGTGCTGCAGAAGAAAGAAAGATAGATGATGAAGAGGTGAGTGATTCTTACAGCAGCTCCGGACGGTCCTGGACGTCCTCGTTCACCAGGCAAACCACGGGGTCCCTAAAGAAACACACACATCATTTATCTAATGAATATAACGGCCTCAGATGTTTACTTGTCAATAGTGGGATCCAGAGAGCAGCTTGATGAGTGATAATCACATTCACATTGAACTGAAACTGAAATGCTCTACATTTGATCTCATTAATATCAATAATCAGTGAGAAGCAGCTGAGTTATTAAGAGATCTCCTGTGTTTTCTCCTTTCTGTGGGAGAAATTCATTTGCAATATTAGTAATGGCGTATTTTCCTCTCTCTTGTCCCGTATATGCTGATGAAAGTGTGTGTGCTGATGTTTGTTTGAAGCTGACACCATACTACAGCTGCTTGTGTGTTAGGAATACAGAGGTTTCTGGTCAGCAGCAGCAAACACGTACCATCGGTCCAGGAGCTCCACTTTCTCCAGGAGACCCGGACTCGCCCTGACAGACACAGACAAAGAGAGATGGGTTAGACCCAGAACTACACACATCATGATGGAAACGTGATTAGTGAAAGTCATACTTTAGCTCCAGTGGCTCCGGACTCTCCTTTAGCTCCATCAAGACCTGAGTAACCCTACACACACACCACAGATCCACACACGTTAATGATAGTGATGACGTGAGACCCCTACAGACAATCCAATGTCAACTCAACTCATCCGTTTGACTGAAGAAGAACAGACATGTGTAGTGAGGGAAGACAAGATATGACAGGTCATGGATGAATATGTACAGCGTAATCCATCATGTTGTGCTGGGGGGTCAACTGTTCATTTCTCACCTCAGAGTCAAATTATAGGAGGATAAAAATCAATTCTGAAAGATGGCAGCATATCATAATGTTATTTGCACACAAAAATGGGTAGATCTGTAGCAGCTTCAGCAGTCTATGTGCCGGTGAAGACTGCTCAGGAAAGGGAAAGAGCAGGCACGTGCACACATAGACATCAAAGGGGGCTTGAGCACCTGCCCTTTTTATTCCTGGAGAGAAAGTGCCCTT
>JAUCNO010001513.1:115831-133186 GCA_032353835.1 Enteromius viviparus
TCTATTATTTTTCACGGTATTTTGAAGTGCCCGCGATAACAATATCGTGCATATTCATTACCGCGATTTATCGCATTTTTGAATACCGGCACAAGCCTACAACCATCATATGTAAATGTTGTCATCTAGTCATGCATGAAAAAAAAAATACCGCCAAATACTGTGACATCGATATAATTTTGAAAAATGCCGTGATATAAATTTTTGGTCATACCGCCCAGCTCTAGAAGCACCCTTGCCCCACTACAGGAAATGGGCATCAGGATCCCCCGCCTCTCAACAACTGGATCATCATGGCCCAGTTACGAGAACAGTTGTACGATCACAGGGACCTCAGCCAGTTGAGGCTTCGGGTGAACTATGAGAAGACCAAGTTCTCGCCACGTGCAGAGAATCTCATGTTCATGGCAACTCCATCCCCAGACAGACCGGTTGATTCAGGAAAGCCCAGGTAGATCTACTTGCTTCTCACAAGTCCTCCCATTGCCAGCTGTATTACTCCCTGACCTTGGCATGGATACACTAGGTATGTTTACATGTTACACTTTTTGATTCAATCGTAATGAAATCAATCAGATTGATTCATTCATTCGTTTCGACTGACGTGTTTACATGTCACTTTTTAAATCTGATTGTGCTTATAGTCCTTTTGATTTGATTTGATATAGTCATTTGATCATCAGGGTCCATGTAAAGGCAGCTACTGACACACAGCATGCGTTTTCCAAGAAATCCTTCTAACACAAACGCTGTGCATGGTCAGGGATGACAGGGAACATGCTTTATTGGCCCCCCAGACCTGGTTTTTGGATGTCTGCGTGTATCCCAGCTCAGCACCCATGTCAGGATCTTAGGAACCTCTATTTGTGGCTCATGGAGAGGACGTGGTATAATTACATAGGATAGTTAAGACAGTACACCCAAAAACGCAAATTCTGTCATTAATTACTCAGCCTAATGTCATTCTAAACTCGTAAGACCTTCAATGGAAACATAAAATTAAGATATTTTTGATGAAACGTGAGAGCTCTCTGACCCGCTATAGATGTCTGTAGTGCCAGTCATTTTACAAAGCTATGAGAATACTTTTTGTGCAAAAAGAAAACAACTTAAAGGAATATTTCCCCCCAAAATACAAAAACTACCATCAGTAATTACAATCAGTTTGTCACCTGGAAGCCTCTAATGAGTAACAGGACGTCTAGAATTTCAAGAACAACTTCTTGTCAAGGAAACTAAAGACTTGCAGTGCAAGGAGCAACAAAACTCATTCTTTCACCTTTCTCTTTGGTGTTTGAAGGCACTCAATGACACAAATAGTATCTACAAGTAAGACACAAAACAACTTTTGTTAGAAACATGTGTAGAGTGTTCTTGGTCGTTCACACAATAATCAACTAAAAATCTTTCTTTAATCTACTTTTTCCTTTGTTTAGTTTTTTTTTTACAGTAATGAAAAGTTGTCTACACTGTTTAATGATGCCATGACTGACACTATGAACACCAGTAATAGTGAGGCTTGCCTTAGCTAACACCACTAATTACTGCGTGCACTAGCTAAAGGCTAAATCACACCACAGTAAAATGACAGATTTCATACGAGCAATCATTTGTGGATGGCATATATACTTCATTTTAAACACTATGTGGGACAACAAGAATCTGTAATATGGGGTTTACGATGACAACTCACAATAGGTGGAGATAATTAAACCCTCATGGTTTAAAACCGTTACCTTTATCTGGACTAGCATAAAAAACAGTGGAAAATCCAAACATGGGGATGATCCTATCTCTCGCTCCCATGCAGGTTTGAAGATAAGGGCCGGTGTGATGTGGCCCCTAAAGGGCCAGAGAGGAGATAACAGTGCTGTCGGACAGTGCCAGGATCAGTCGTGCTCCATCTGGAGCCATGAGAACAGATAAAAAAAACAACATATCCAAATGATTTCTCCCAGCCACAACACTCCTGATCAACAGCCAGAGCTGTAATCGCTCATCAGTCATTCCCAGTCATCCCCGCTTCATTTCAACAGAGCACGAGTTTGATCCCAGCTTATACAATGTATAAAAAACCTCCTCTTGCACCTGTAACAACATCTCTCTCTTCCAGAACCAGATCACGAGGTCCTGCCACCCTGCATGACACTGCTCTTGGAGAGAGAGTCCGTTTTAACACTTAAAGCACATGGATACTTTATTTAACATTTACATTTATGTAGCACTAAAAAAATTGTCATCATTCAAAGGCTTGAATGTAAAGCAGCTGTTTCCTTCACTGTATAAAAAATAAAAAAAGGGTATTGCGATTTTTATCTCACAATTCTGAATTTTTTTCTCTACACTATCTTTCTGGCAAAGCACTATAGGAAACCACACAAGATGCGATTCAATGATTGGGTCATTGTTTGTTTTGTATGCTTCAAGCTAGATCTTTTTTTTTTACCATCAGTTAGTTCAGTTACCATCGGAGCATGTCAAGTCTAAGTTACCATCTCCAGGCGAAACACCCCCGGTGTTTCACGTGACGCCTCCCCGCCAAGCAAGCCGCAACCCCGCCAAAGAACTATACCTGAGTGCGGGCGTCGCAGCAGACCCTTGGATGAAAAGAAGTGAACCAAAGCGATCGCCAGATGGGTGGCAACTGATTGCAGACCAGTCAACATTGTTGAAGATTCGGGTCTTAGGTTGGCAAGTTCTGACCCAACTTGCACGTTACCATCGCGGGGAACAATTGTTGCTCGCATAGAGGAGCTTTATGAAGCTTTTTTTTACATCCATGTGCAGCACAGGTTAATTACAAGGATGACATTTTTCATTTAAGACTAGAAAATGTTACAAATATCCCGCTGTGGCTGTCAATGTTTTAGACTGTTTGTCATAAGCGAGTTAGAAATTTCCTACCAGTGTTACATATCACTTGATTGCTGTTATTTCTAGCTAGGAATTGTTTTGCTAATGATGTTATTGTTTTTTGAAGTATCTTAAGAGAGTGCCTGATAAATGTAATCTCTCAAAGTAAGCACTGCGTTACTTTACTCCTCCTAATATTCGGAAGTTGGTCTACACTGCAGGTCAAAAAGGAAATTTTATGTGTTCTTTTGATTCCCATTGAAAACTCTGGGAAAATATGCGGGTTTAGAACTGCCTTGAAATGCAAAATAACAGAATTTTACATGTGCAATCCAAACCGCGATTAATCGCAGTTAACTATGAAGCTTCTGCGATTAATTGCGATTAAAAAAATTATTGTTTGACAGCCCTAATTTAAACACAAAGAAACTGTTTCATATAATGTTTTTTTAAATTTTATGTTTTAATTTTATTTAAACTGAATTGCAACAAATTATAGTAACGCCACATTTTATTGTCGGTAATGGCGTTGTAACGGGGGAGACAGTAATTCGTTTGATTACTCGTTACTATTTTATTTAAACTATTTTATTTTATTTAAACGCTGTTATTCTCGTCACTGATAATAATCACTAACTAGTGTCAAAAGAACGAGCCCATATTCGACAGATAAAGTGAACAATATCACGTTCAGCGTTTTCTCCCCCATAGAAGTCTATAATAAGAACACAGCTTAACGGACGCTACCTTAACAACGATTGGGGGAAACCAAACTTATGTCAAATTTTATTAATAGCAAAGCCTTGCCACTGTCAATGGTTAACAAGTGGTTAGCATGTTGTTTCTGTTATGAGATGTGTGTCATGATGCAACAGTAGAGCTGTCGGCACATCGGCAGAATAAATGTGGCTGGTGCTGAAAGCGGCTAATAATAAAACATTCATTCACACTGGAGAATGACTTCCAGTGAAGGGGCAGTAACGCTCACTATAGGAGGCAGCTCTGCTGTTATATATGTGCCGCTCAAGCTGTGAGGACACTTGTGTTTCTGCAGCGCTCTGCTTCATGTGTTTGTGTGACTCAAGCAAGCTAGAGATGTTTAAAGACAGATTGAATATGCTTATGGATGATAAAACTCTTTTTCTGCTGTTAGTCAGCTGAACAGTTCTAAAGAAGAAATACACATATTGCATTCATTCATGGACAGTCACTGTAGCAGAAACACGTGATCTGGCTTTGGTTTAATGATCAGCTATATAAATATAAGGGCTAAAAATGCACAGCAGTAACTTATATAGATATTTATAAATGAGCCATTTGGCTTCAGTCGGACAGGCAAAATAAAGACTGGAGTAGCTGTGCAGTTTGTCAGAAATAGAAAGAGGTGTCCGTCGACTGAAGGCTCCCTGCCACACCATAGACAGCACCGCACACGTTTAGCCCTGAATAATGAAGAACTTACTTCAGGTGTTTTCTGATAGGACTGGGAGTTTCACTTAGAGCACTCCTGTAGATCTGACTCGTGTGAATACACCTCACTCACTTTGAACTGTGAACTGATTGAACTGTGACTCCTGTGAGAGCTGCGCTTTATACAGCACTACACTACTAATACACTAATAATCCATGTGGGCATATTTATGTAAAATATTAAAGGGAAAACTAAAATGCAGAAATGTTTGCATGACCTATAATCCAGTTTAGACTGTTTGGAAGAAGGTTTAGCGTCTATGGTATGAAAATGATCGCTGAAAAAGTCTGTCTTCAGAGATTTGTGAATGAGCGTATTGCCAGATCCAGCTATTATAGGCATTTTTATACTTGTCTTTTCTATTTAATTGAACACTTTAGAAAGTTAATAAATTAGAAAGCTGCAGTTTAGAGTCAGCAATATCTTTATCTTGTCTTATTTGCACAAGATTGAAACTCCTTTTGGTTTATTTTTATTAAATTGTTTTGTTTGTTCATTTGTTTTAGGAGCAATATCTGGCAACACTGCTTCATCTGCACTTAAACTGACAGCAGTCAAGCAAAAATCATCATATTATCCATCAGAAATGTGATCAACACTGTCGGAAACAGTAGCATTCAGATCTGTGGAACAAGTAGGTTACAGAATTAATCAAAATATGCAAACACTAGCCATGAAGAAATCTGTTATGTCATTCAGTTTAGTTATTTTTTTTTTTACAAATCATGCTATAAACATTCATAAATCATGAACTAGACAGCAACCCCCCAGACCTAGCTGATTTTTAAAACCTGGCTACAAACATAACAGGCAATAACATTGTAGATAATGTTCAATTTTTTTCCTCTTAAAGTGCCATTGCGTTGCATTTTGTAAATCACTACGGACCAGATGGTTAAAAAAACAACACCTTCTTTATTGTTCTCACTACATCTTACATGGCCTGAAGAGTAAACTGACAGTACCTGTTGAGTAAAGGTGCTCTGTTAGTAATATGCCAGCATGCGTTAATACATGGTAGTGATCAAAATTCATGTTTTCAAACTTCAACTTTAAAATATATCTTTGCCCAGGATAAAAATATCTATGAGATTAAAATTCTGTCTGCACGGCTTCATACTTCTATATATCAACTACAGTGCTCACTAGAAAGTGGACTTATACTAGACTCCTAAAAATAAAGGTTATGTGTTTGGTAGTGATGGTTCCACTAAGAACCTTTACCACCCATCAAATCTTTTTATTGCACAAAAAGCTCTTTCCAGTAGAAACGACTCTTTAGATGATTCAAATGTTCTTCACAATAAAAAAACAAACAAACAAATGGTTCTTCCAAGAGCTGAACCCAAAATGGCTCTTCTGTTCTCTGTTGTGAAAATCTCCATTATTTTCAGAAGTGTGGGTTATATTAGTGTTTTTTCCACAGATTGGCCTATTTAAAAGTTTATGTTTTGCAAAAAACATGGTTTCGAGAGGATCGTGAACGCAGTAATCACCCGCGGCTGGTAGCCAATTACCTAATCAAACATGCCTAATCAAATTCACCTCCCTTTACTATAAAACATCCCAGCTTCCATGTTCCCACATCTCGCTTGGATCGCATTCTTCGGATCGTACGACCAAAAAGACACACCCTACAATCCCAACGTCTTACTTTGACTCATCTGCCTAACATTCCTCCTCGAGAATTCCGATCCCCCAGCCTACCTTCCAACAAACCGCTACTGCCTCAAGCCCAACCAAGAGCCTGGCGGCTAGCAGAGACCACAATAACAGGGCTCAAAACTTCCCCAGCTAGACGCCAAAAAGGGCCCAGCGCTCCTTCCAGCCAGCCAGCATGAATCCCCACGACAGACCGTAGCTTCCGATTCAAGGCCGCATGCTGCCAAAGTAATCCAAGCGAAAGAAACCACAATTACTTACCAATCGCCGGACCCACCGCTATTATTCCCTCAGCCCAGAACCAAAACAAACCCAGCGTTGTATCTTCCAAATCGCAAGCAAGAAGGCAGTGCTGAATTGGCCGGCGCCGCCAGATGACGTCGTACACAAGGCGCGTATCTATGACGTCAACATGGCATTTCCTTTTACTTCCCCACGGTCATGTAACGTGTTCTACGCACCCATTCACCCCTTTTTAGGTTCATTGATTTATTTAACCAACGGTTCATGTTGTCAGAAGATATATAATTTTTACTGACCAGAACTGTTTAACTAATTCCTCAGTTTTTCTCCTTCTCTAAAATCATTCTAAAAATCATCTGTCCCTCTCTTACAATAAACAACCCAAAAAAGTATCTATCGACTACCGTCAATGTTTCATGTCTTTCCACTGAATTGTCTCTCCATCCTAATCCTAACTCCTCTCATTTTCTGTTATCAGTTTTAACTAATGGTTTCCATCCAAGTGTCATCTCCATTCCCACCCAGTCTCTCATTTGCCCCAACCTCCTATCTGCTTCTACTGAACCAGACACAGTGGACGCTCTAATCAAAAAAGAATTAGACTTTACTTTCATGATCGGCACTTTCCCAGCCCCACCATTCAGTACTTTCCGAGTCAGCCCTATCTGCACCCACGGAAATTTTCAGGAAAAGAGACTAATAATCGATCTCTCTTACCCACATAATTCTGCCACCCCCAGCATCAACAGTCTAATTCCCCTAGGAATTTTCCCTCCAATACCACAATGTTGACTAATCCATCGAACTCATTAAAAAAGTCAGAAAAGGAGCTTGGATGGCCAAAGCTGATATTTCTTTCGCCTTCAAAGTCATGCCCATTCACCCTGTTTTCTGGCACCTCTTTGGCATCCAATGGCGAAATCTAGTCTATTTTGCAGTCCGCCTCACCTAAAATATTTGACACGCTCTCCGAAGCCATATTGGCTGGATTTTCCATAATAATTACCAAATACACCTTCTCATTCACCTCCTCAACGACTTCCTCGTCATTTCCCCCTCCCACGCTCCACCAGCAGCAGACCTTTCCACTGTCCTCAAAGTTTTCAATAAACTAGGTATTCCCATTGCCCAGGAAAAAACCTTGGGCCCCAGTACTAACATCATATTTTTGGGCATCACCCTTGACTCCTAAAAATTCGAAGCCTCCCTTCCCTAAGAGAAAATCGACAGAATCACCCTCATAGCCTCTAACCTCCTAACCCACCCCGCTGCTCTAAAAGAGAACTACTATCAGTGCTAGGGCACCTGAACTTCACCATGCATATCATCCCGCAAGGCACGCCCTTTATTTCCCATCTGCTATCACTAGCCTCTTCTGTACCATCTTTAGAGGATTCCTTAACCCTGCCAAGCCCTTGTCTAAATGAACTCCAACTTTGGATCCCATTCCTTTCCCAGTGGAACGGCCATTCCTTTTTCTATAAAGACTGCCTAGCCAACCCCACAGACATCCAACTTTTCACCAATGCAGCCCCATCCATAGGATTTGGAGGCTTCTATCGCAACCAGTGGTTTGCCTCCCCCTGGCCCCACTAATCATTTAACATTTCCCCGCACCTAGCCTCCACAGCCCTCTTCGAACTCTACCCCATCGTAGTGGCCTCCGCCCTATGGGGAAACGAGTGGTCCTCATGTATCTTCACACATTTTGATAATGAAGCCACAGCTCAATGCATAAATAAACACAGTTCCCACTCCCCCGCCATCATGCCCCTCCTCAGACGCCTAGTCTGGATATCAGTCCTTAACCAATTCATCCTTACTGCTCAGCACATTCCCAGAAAAGATAACACAATCGCTGATTCTCTGTCTTGTTTTATGTTTCAGAAATTCAGGATGCTTGCTCTGGATGCAGACCCCAAGCCAAACCCAGTTCCTCCCTTTTCGCAACTAATCTACCCCTAGATCACCCCCTGAGAAAGCTCCATGTTAATGGCCATCGCACCAAGAACTCTCCAATCCTACCTCACCACTTGGAGAGCATTCAAAACTTTCCACCTAAGCTTCAAACCAACCTGCCTCAAGGTTCTGGTTTCAAAAGCACCTCAAATCAGTCCTGTCCAAATCCGGAGTAGACCTAAACCGCTTCTCCTCCCATTCCTTTAGGATTGGAGCAGCTACCACAGCCGCCAAAAGAGGCCTCTCCCCAAATCAAATCCAGACTCTAGGCCGTTGGTCCTCCGACCCTTAAGCCATCCGCCAAGCAATGCTAGTCATCACTAGCCCTCTGCAAGCCCAAGAATCCCAACCCTCCCCATCCAGACCATAATTCGAGAATCTTCTCTTTTAACCTAAACCTCACTCTCCACCTCTCCTACCATATTTCCCCACCTCTCTCTAAGCCTCCTCCTCTTCCCCATACCTCCGTGAAGGTCTTCACTCTCAGCCTCTGCGCAGGCTTCCCTGTCCCTATACCTCCTCCTGACAAACCTTCCTCTCTTCCCACCCTGCTGAGGTTCCTCATACCTCTGCGAAGGTTTAACTCCCAGCCTCTGCGTAGGATACCCCCTGCCCCACCCTCCACCCAACAAAGTCCCTTCCCATTCCACCTCTGCTGAGGTTCCTCGTACCTCCGCGTAGGTTTATTTCCAGCCTCCGAGTAGGCTTTACAGTCCCCCAGATATAAACTCTTTCCTATCCCATCTCCGCCGAGGTTCCTTATACCTCTTCGAAGATCCCACTCCCAGCCTCCGCGTAGGCTTCCCCGTTCCCACCCCCTCCCTTACAAGTCAACCTCAGTATCCCACCTCCGCTGAGGTTCCTAATACCTCCGCGAAGGTTCACACTCCAAGCCTCCGTGTAGGCTTCCCTGTCCTCCACTCCAGTCAAATCATCTTTTATTTCACCTCCGCGAAGGTTCCATTCCCAGCCTCCGCGTAGGCTTCCCAGTCCCCTTCTCCAGCCAGACCATTTCCTCTCTCACCTCTGCTGAGGTTCCTTATATCTCCGCGAAGGTTCACTCCCAGCCTCCGCGTAGACTTCCCAGCTCTCCAACCCAATTAAATCATCTCCTCTCTCACCTCCGCTGAGGTTCCTTATACCTCCGCGAAGGTTTTATTCCCAGCCTCCGCGCAGGCTTTCCTATTCTATTTTCCCATCCTAGCCAAAGTTTCCCTCCCCCTCCGCTGAGGTTCCTCATACCTCCGCGAAGGTTATTCCCAGCCTCCGCATAGGCTTCCGAGAATGTTCTAGTCCCAGCCTCCGCGTAGGCTTCCCAGTCCCTTACTCCAGCCAAACCACTTCCTCTCTCACCTCCGCTGAGGTCCCTAATACCTACGCAAAGGTTTTCCCTTTAGGACAGGTAGGCTTTCCTGTCCTCCACCTAGTTAAATCACTTCCCTCTTACCTCCGCCGAGGT
This sequence comes from Enteromius viviparus, assembly GCA_032353835.1. Lineage (NCBI taxonomy): Eukaryota > Metazoa > Chordata > Actinopteri > Cypriniformes > Cyprinidae > Enteromius > Enteromius viviparus. Next base: position 125,479 of record JAUCNO010001513.1, read on the forward strand.
TCCTTATACCTCCGCGAAGGTTTTCCCTCAGCCTCCGCGTAGGCTTCCCAGTCTCTTACCCCAATCAAACCATCTCCTCTCTCACCTCCGCTGAGGGTCCTCATACCTCTGCGTAGGCTTCACTGTCCTTCATCCCAGTTAATTACTTTCCTCTAACATCCGCCGAGGTTCCTTATACCTCCTCGTAGGTGTTCCCTCAGCTTCCGTTTAGGCTTCCCTGTCCTTCATCCCAGTTAATTACTTTCCTCTTACCTCCGCGTAGGTGTTCCCTCAGCCTCCGCGTAGGCTTCCCTGTCCTTCATCCTAGTTAATTACTTACCTCTTACCTCCGCCGAGGTTCCTCGTACCTCCACGTAGGTGTTCCCTCAGCTTCCGTGTAAGCTACCCTTCCATATATTTAAAAAAAATAATAACTAAGACCCAGCATCCTCTTAAATGCATTTTTTGGCTGCTGTCTCTAAAAGCTCTTTTTGGGGGCAGACGGTGAACGCGCCAAACGCAGAACCCTCACACTCACCGTCGCTAGGGTACTATTCCCTAGGGTTTGGAGTCCGCCGTTTTCCCGGCTCGCCCCCAGACAGCTAGACCAATTTGCACTATATATATATATATATATATATTCCAATATATTACCAGGAAACGAGAACTCTTGAAATCAAATCAGGGCCAAACAGTTCAAAGAGCAGAAACAGGGAGGTGAATAATCTAAACACTGGCACTGCAAATATCCATGAATGAGAAGCCATGTACTCACTTGTGAGGACTTTTTGGAGGTTTAAGCCTCTTGATGAAAGACAAATATGTTTAACTAAGAGTGGCTGTAAACACAACACAGCTGGCTTTACACTCAACCACCGATGTGATCGTAACAACATGCAGAGACGCTTAACAAAACAGTTCTGAGAAAGGAGCGCATGTGTGTGACCGTTTCACCCAAAGCTTTAAACAGACGTCCAACACGGCCTTTCAGAGCTGACGGCTGATATATGACATATCTGCATTTCAAAGACAGCAGAGATGTACACAACACTGCTCAGTTTAACCCTTCTTCCACACAACATTTACTATCTTTAGACACTCAGCACCCAGTAATGATCGAGTCTTTCATTAAGTTACTTTGCTCATTATTAAAGAAAATACTCTTTTATCTACACAGAGACACAGCAGAATCATCCTCCGATTGTCACTAATACAAATCTCTAGGTTCAGCCACAGAATCCAGCCAAAGCGTTGTGAAGATCTGAAAAGACGGCTCTGCTCAGGTTAGAGAGATGAATGGCTCTGTCATGATCTCTGACACCACATCAATCCTTATACAAGTCTGAAAACAACTGTATCAAAATGAAATCTGGGGCAACTAACCAATCCAAAGAATATAATATAAGTACACACATCACACATCACACTAACATCAGGCAGATCATCTGCTCTTTTTATTTCTCCATTGACTGACTATAATGGTTTTTTCTTGTATAATGAGCAAAATGTGTGCAAACAAGTTGAAAGATGTATATATCATTTATTAAATATATGAGTGGCACGTACTCCTGAGTGAACAGTAACACTAAACTGTTGTTTAATAGTGAGTGCTTTCTTCATTCTTTATGCGTTACAGATGGATTTAAGACATTACTTGTATTGTGCTGTTATGGCAGATGCATATTAACAGCATAGGTACACAACTTAAAACATAATATTTCACATATTGTACAGTATAGCATAATATTGCTGATTGTGAGTGAGTTTAATGTGCCAGTGTTCATCTGAACAATTTAACTGTCATCAAAAAGTATTAACTCAATTAAATTTATGAAGCTACAATAAGGTACTGTATTATAGGTTGTTTGCACATGATGTCATTGCTGTGGCGCGAAATGCAGCTGGAGGGCAGGAAGAGATTTTTCTTCATAAAAAACAGTAGCAGAAGTTCTAAATTCCTGTGTTTTGTGTTGTTTATGAATGTTCATAGAGATGGGCATAAATACATAGAAATGTATAAAAAACAAAAAACAAAATACTGTGTAAAAAATGTATTAAAATACAAATACAAACATTATTTTGTATTTTGAAAATACACAAAATACATGTGAAATTGGCCATCAAGTGCAGGCATCTCTATTAGGCTGAAATATATCTGAATTCTAAATGCAAAACAAAAACATTTAAATGTGTACTACTGATTATGAATTATGATTATCACTACTAAATATCTTCCCTTCCCTGCAGGAAAAACAAATATTTTTTTTATTTATTATTAAATTTTATCACCATCATGACTTCAACTCTCTAACTCAATAACACAAAGTCAATTATGTAACTAATGTAAAATGCTTAAATTTACTAAATGAGCCTGCATAGCAGAAATGTTGAATAAAGTAATGGTCCATGTTTCATACATTCGTTAATTAAAAGAAAAGGTTTAAGGAAAAAAAACAAAAAAACAAAACAATTTAGTGTCACACAGATTAATGTTTTTACAAATTCAAATACTGTATTTAACAGGATTATTTGGTTCTTTTGGTGTGGAGAACAATCATCGAGTTGCCCCACCGATTTACAGAATTATATAATGAGGCACAGCATTCCTTTCTGTCATGGTGTTAACTAAATGTTAATCTCCTTTCGCGCTTTACAGCAAAGCACAACTGAATTAAGTACATCACACTATATTATTCATTCATTCATTCATTCTGAAGATTCTTCATCCACCCCAACGCTCATATAATTCCTGCTTCCCCACTAAACACTGCAAGGATTTATTTGCTTAATCTAAATGACCTAGGCCTACGTAAACGATTTTGAAAAGTTTAATTGATTCACACTTTATATCATCGCTGCCTGTAATGCCTAAACACAGGACTCAGAGGACAAGGCAAGGTAACGTCAATAAACAAAGGAAACAGGGCTCAGGGCATAAGCAGGCACTCGTATAATGAAACTGAGTTTTCTCCTGATCGCAAATACAAACTAGCCTCCTTATAATCAGAGCATTAACATATGGATTTTCTTAATAGTTGGCAATCTCCGGATTGCATTCTCATTATATGGTTCGTCACACACAGGTAAATCTCTCAGGTAAGTGAAATCAGGTTCATTGGATCTCCTGATCGCTTCTAACTCTTCTAACTGAGAAAGTGTGCTAGTTACTGCACTGGGATGAGCGCACAGAGACAGAGATAGCGTGACATCTCCCCCTCCCGGAAGGTGCGTCCACGCATCTAGAGAAATACAAAAGTGTAGGGGGGGTGGGTGCCTTGAAGGCCTGTGTGGATCAGGGGCCCTCGCGGGCCATGGCGGATCTGAGGTCTCCTGTGACAGTCGTGAAACAGGGGCTGTCTGCGGCTGTGTTGAGTTAGGGGCTACCTGTGGCAGTGGTAGATCAGGGGCTGCCTGTAACAGTGGCTGGATGGGATAGCCTTCCCAAAAAATCTCCTTGGAGAGTTCTCCCTCCTCTGCAGACCATGGAACTTGAAGCACGAGCTCAGGGAGGCGCTCCTGCAGCGTGAACTCGGCGTGAATAGAGCCAGGATCTGGACTCGGATACAGTTGCACTGGCCATGATTCAGAAATTTTTCTTTGGCTCTATGGGCTGTGATTTGGATGCGCCGTGATTTGCGATGCTGAGTGAGGCACTCTTGCAGAGCAGACTCTGTAGATGGACTATGGATTATCTCTCTTTGACGAGAGATGGGATCTGGACTCAGATACAGTTCCACTGGCCGTGATTCAGAAACTGGATCAGGATTGGCTCTACGGGCTGTTATTCGGAAGCAGGATTCAGGGACAGCTCCTCTGGCCATAATTCTGGAACTGGGCCTAGAGGCTGTAGACAGGAATCCGTAGGGAATTAAATCAGCCCCCCTGGCCGTGACTGTGGAACGGAGTCAACTGGGAACTGGGTCGCCTTTCCTAGTCGTAAATCAAAAATGGGACTAAGGACCGGCCCTCCTGGCTGTAAATCAGGAGCAGGACTCAGAACTGGTTCTCCTGGCCATAAATCAGGAACTGGATTTAGGATCGGCCCTACTGGCTGTGATTCAGTGACTGGAATTGGGAAAGGCTCTCCTGGCAGTGACTCAGGGACTGGGTTCAGGAAAGGTACTCCTGGCCGTGATTCAAGAACTGGAATCAGGGTCGGCTCTCCTGGCCGAGATTCTGGAACTGGGATTTGGAGCGTATCTCCTGGCTGAGACACTGGAACAGGGATCGGGATCGGCTCGGATCGGAACTGGTCTTGGGTTTGGCTCTATTGGCTGTGATTAACCCTACTGGCCAGGATGCAAGGGCTGGGGTCTGGATCGGCTCTCCTGACTGAAACACTGGGGATGGCTTGATTGGCCGAAACTCTGGGACAGGCACTGTTGGTTGAAACAGACTGTAACTTTGGGAATCTAGATCGGCGTCCTTGGGCGAAATTTGGGCTATCGCAGGGCTCTTTTTTGCCGACCTCACTGATTGCATGGCAGTGTTGAGACTTTTAGTTCACAAGTTGTTGGGTTGGGGAACTGACACTCCTGGCCGTTCTACTGGCTGACCCCTTGGGACTGGAAACGAGAATGGTTTTACTTGCTGTGGTTTACGAACTGGATCGGAGATCGTCCCTACTGTTTGTGTGGAATCTCTCAGGTAAGTGAAACCAGGATCGTTGGTGATCTCCTGATCGCTTCTAACTCCATCCAGTGCTAGAGACTCAGATAAGTATATAAGATGAGTATTCAAGGCAGGTATATTGCGGTTCGTTAACATCATGTCGAATCCAAGGATCAAGGTGTTTAGTGCCGGTAAGTCTTTAGTGCAGTCAGCCAAAACTTATTGGCTAACAGGCAGCTAACGCTATTTTTCTCCTACACGTGTCGGTGCTTTTTTATTCTTTCATGTTTACTGAAGGCAAATCTGAATGATGCACAATTTTACCTTTAATCAACAAGGAATTGATCATGATGACACCCTTAGCTTAATGCAGAAAACTGAGAAATGCTGACTCTGCTGCCGGCACCTCACGCGCATGAGTGTTAAGGTTGCACCCTGATAAAAAGGTATGTATTTTAAAAAACACAAAATACTAATCTTAAATGTATTTAAATACAAAATACATTAGATTTTCCCCAAAGGCTTTAAAATACAAAATAGTATTTTGTATTTTAAATACATATTTTATATACATTTATTTAAAATACTGCCCATCCCTGAATGTTCAAATCAGTCAACCCGAGAAAACACATGGAGCTGATATTGTGTAGGAAAGTGTGTTGTTCATAAGGAGTGAAAAATTGACAAAGTGACTGACGTCTGGGGCCAGGAGCAGCCGAGTCGGATAATACTCGCCTGTAAAACTGATTCATTTAAGATGTAACAATAATACAGATAGATAATCCAGTGCTGCTGACTCTTAAGTATTCAGAATACACTAAATGCTAAACGCCGCACATAGATATGATGTGAATAAGAAAGTATTCATTTTTATTATGATCATTATATTATGAAGCGGAGCTATTTTAAATTAAATTGAAATACTTGCCTGCTATCGAGGCGCTGGATACAGGCTAAAATTACCCTGCAAACAAGCTATTTAGATGTTCTCCCCGCTGAATCTTTTCATTTTATTCAAAATTAAAAAAGAAAAATCCTAACATTTCTGGAAATCGAGTTGAACAATATTTACACATGCAGTGTTCCTTATATTCATCCTTATATCTCATATTTCATCATTACTGAAATCAAAGACCTCTCAAAGAGTGTTGAGGATCTTTAGCTGCTGCGGCTGATGATGATGATGATGATGGTGTGTTGCTGGAACAGGCGTGTCTGACAGGTTTGTGTGGGACATCATAACACAGCAGAAGAACTGCATCATTTGACTGGAAACACACAATGGCATCTTTATTAGAGTGATGGATGGAATCAGAAATGAAGGGAAGTGAATCTGAAAGCATCTGAGCACAGAGCTCTATTGTGTGCTGCATCAGGAGAACTCTTGTGTCCGTACATCACTGCCTCTAACCGCAGAAAACAAGATCATTCACCAAACATGAGGAACGAAGACAGTCCTCGCTGGACGACACTTACAGTCCTTTACTGATTACAGAGTTATCTAGTTAACAATGCAATCTGGGTTACTCATGTTAAGTCATGCTCTGTAATGTCAGTATATATTACTACTAAAAAGATTTAAGATCATTTATTTTATACTTACAATTAAATGTGTCATATTGATAAAAAAATAAATAGGTGCATCTCAATAAATTAGACCGTCGTATTATTTATTTCAGTAATTCAACTCAAAATGTTGAAACTCATGTATTAAATAAGTCCAATGCACTCAAACTAGAATATAGTGACATGTCAATCAGCTGATCAACTCAAAACACAGTCTACACAGTCATGGGAAAGACTGCTGATCTGACAGCTGTCCAGAAGACTATAATTGACACCCTTCAGAGGCTAAGACACAAACATTCACTGCCAAAGAATCTGGCTGTTCCCAGAGTGCTGTCTCCAAGCATGTAAACGGAAAGTTGAGCGGAAGGAAAAAGATGCACAACCAACTGAGAGAAGCGCAGCCTTATGAGGATTGTCAGCTACAATCCATTCAAGAATTGGGTGAACTTCACAAGGCTGGGCAAAGGAGAAGAAGAACTGGACTGTTGCCCAGTGCTCCAAAGCCCTCTTTTCAGATAAGAGCAAGTTTTGTGTTTCATTTGGAAACAAAGGCCCTGGAGTCTTGAGGAAGGGTGGAGAAGCTCATGAAGTCCAGTGTTGTTTCCACAGTCTGTGATGTTTTGGGGAGCAATGTCATCTGCTGGTTCATTGTGTTTTTTGAAAACCAACTTCACTGCACCCGTTTTACCAAGAAATTTCGGTTAAATAAAAAATGTTAAATAAAACTAAAATCTTAAAAAATAATAATAATAATACTAAAAATAAAAGATTTGAGCAAGGGCATTTTAGTTAAGTACATAAATATGTAAATGCATTTGTAGTATACTTAGCATGAACTTAATGCTAGTGGAATTGGATTAAGTTGATTATAATCTTTCATCAAAGTTGTCCTAAAACCCAAACAATACCTAATTTCCCAAAATCTTAGGACAAAGAACTTTTTTGATACACTCTAAAATGTTGACTACTGTACTTGAAATATATGTATTTTTCAGTGAAGATTACAAGATTAAAGGTGTGAAATATTTCTGTCCAGACCCGATTCAACACTTACTGAAGGTCAATGAATATGCTGCTATGTTTCACAGCATAGTAACTTGTATAATTGTTTATTTCATCATACATTCATCAAATTCAAAAGCATGGTTTGCTGATTTATTTACATGATGATTCAATATGTTGTTACTTGTTAATAATTGGAATCTTTTCTGGGAGCGTCCTAGGCTTTTCCGTGCTGATGGCCTGCACCTAGTGTTGTCAAAAGACCCGGTACTTCGGTACCAAGACGGTACTAAAAATTTGAAATGTACGGTACCAAGTTTTCTGAAGTACTGGTAGTACCAAACAACGGGTCAATCCAGTTCTTGCTGCACTACCCGAAAATTCAGGTGCGCACTGCGCAGTTGCTTTTTCTTCATAAAAGCACAGAGAGATGGCGACCGGCGGTGCTACTGATGAGGCTGCTCTGAATTTGCTCGTTGAAAAGAAAGGAGGAAAGAGCCACGTGTGGAAGTATTTTGTTTTTGAGGCTGATGTAGGGGTGGGCGAT
>JAUCNO010001513.1:144908-165025 GCA_032353835.1 Enteromius viviparus
GTGGCGCGTTTACGATGATGTCACGGCAGTAGAGGCGGCGCAACTATAACGACACGTGAATAATCCCGCCCACTCTAGAGCGGTACTAAACTGCAGTGGAAGCGCAAACCGAGCCGAACCGAGCCGAACCATGTTTAGATTTTGGTTTCTTGGGGAATATTCATTTGTAAGGCTCTGTTTGGTTCATCCCCAGAGTCCAAATCATTTAATTTCACCCACATTCAGTAATCAAAAACCAGATGAGGGTCACTCTTAATATAATTGCTAATTTCTTGTAATTAGTTAGCAATGTTAGAAGAACATCTTCTATCAAAACAGATGATTTGATAAGATTCTGTATTTGAATTTGAAGAAGGGATCTGGTTTCTGTGAGATCCACATTTCACACTTAAAACAAGGAGTAACCAGACAAACAAACAAACAGTGTGCAGCGTCCACTAAAGACCCTCGAAACACACGCTTGTCGACCATGGGTAAAAGTTTTTAGCGTGCTGCTGCTGGAGTTTTCTCTTCATAACAAAACTAGGTTTTCAGTAGCTGAAATAAACAATTCAACCACAAATACAACTAAACCCAAAATCTAAATGTTGCTGAACTATCCCATAAAAAGAGCTGACTTTTACCTCACACAGTTCCCATCAAAGCGTAAGGATCTGAGACTTTTTATGAGGCTTTTACATCGTTATAGCACAAAGAAAATAGAAAGGGAGTGAGAAGTTGTGGTAGAAAGTGAGTGAAACTGGAGCGACAGCACTGGAGGGGGAAGGGAGCGGATACGGCCCACCATCAGCCTCCAGACTCTCTGTGCGTTTGAGGAGGAGTGGCTTCAGAGTGCGAGAGCACACGCAGAAGAAATCCAGCAGCCAAACTCTGATTTATGAGACGTGAACCCGTCGACAACAGCGCGACCGCTGGGAAAAAACACTTCAATTCAGCCCTAATTACTCTCATACGGCTGTGACATCAACAAGCAGCCTAATTCACAACACATGGCCTCTCTAACACATCGTCCACAGATACTTCACATATCTGCAGATGATACCAGCAGACTCCACACACCAGCACGTATCTTAATTATCTCACTGCTGTAACAAATCCATTTTCATTTTTCAGTCTTGAGCTGCAATGCATCACTCAGGCACTGCGTAATGTCATTAATAAAGTTTTTGTTTATCTCATTTCCCAAAAAAAGCGTGTAAACGGTCACTTACTATCGGTGAGCATGCAGTGCATTTGTCAAACGCCAAACTTGCAGGAAGAACATTGTCGAATCTTGACAGGAATCCTCGAATCTGGAAAGAAAACAAATGATTTTTAAGAATCAGTAGAGAAAAATATTGCTTGATCTCTAGCGCCACCTGGTGCCTGTCAGTGAAGACGTCAGAAACAGCATCTTTGAGTTTTATCTTCAAGCTTGGGTCTCAGACACTTTAACATTCAACAGTTCTTTTACAAAAAACATATCATTGTTTTAAACAATTTCCAAATAACTAACATGATAAAACAAATAAAAACATTATAACATAAAAAACATTTTTGAAAAAGTATCTAAAATAAAATGGTTATCTGTATCTGCAAATAATATCTTCATTTGAGTTTCAGTGTAATATTTCCTGGGTTTTTAAGTATTAACAAAAAAATGCTTTCATAATATTTGTTGTACATCCTCCAGTAAAAGTGTAATATTAATATTCTAATCAGAGAAACATACAGAATGAATTATTAACCAATTTTCTTCTGAAAACAATGTTTATTTGGAAATGAATAATGAACTCACATAACTACACATTTCCTTCAAATATTAAATGTAATGTTTCTTCATTTAAAGAGAATGTCGTGCCTTAACTCACACTGACATGTTTGAATGTAAAGGTATGCCAACAAATGATCTAAAATGATATTTTGCATTTGCACAGAATAAACGACTGTCTAATGAGGAGAGTTGCATCTGTTCTTATTTTTAATAACATTATGACATCTACTATTGTAAATTATTATATATTATTATATATACTATTGTAATATATACAGATCTATATAAATCATTTATTTGTTTGTGTACATTCTGGCAGGGAAAGCACAATATAAAAATCGATGTTCTTAAAAGTGAATGTAAGCGATGATCAGTTGTTTATCGAGCAGCGTATTCCTCAACAGCAGAGGACAGTGCTTTCTTGTGAGGAGCGCCGTGTTCAATTACAGTCACGTATCTCAGAGCAAGCATGAGTCTCAGGAGTTACTGCCGCCAGCTCATCTTAATTGAAAGCAAATTAAAGAAAGAGCCCGAGGGAGAGATAAGAAGCGTTGAGGCTTCAGCATTAAGATTACCAGGAGTTTACAGGCGTCTGATGCATTACACACGACCCATGAAGCCACGCGCTCCAGAGCAAGACACTTTGATGTAAATCCACATTTACTGAGTCAAATCCACCAAATTAAAGAGATTCCTACTTGGACATTCATCTTTTGCTCAAATCTGTTCAAATAGAATGACTTTTTAATCGAATTGAGGGAAAAAATGAGGCAGCTGAAATTGTGAAGTTTGAGCACGAGCTTATATCTGAACATCTGCAAACAGCAGCTTCAAAAGCCAGTGTCTATACTGGTGAAGAGAGACGAAGACTGGTAGTGAACACGTCACTAACGCAATGAAATCCATTTGTTTCTAACTTCTGTTAATGTGTCTGCCAGTTGTATGTGATTAAACATCTGGGCTGCATCCCAGAAGAACTGAAGCTGTGATGAGTGCAAGCCATTCTGCATTTAATCCGCAAAAAGGACAGAGACCTTTTAGAGATTCATTTGGAATTATTGCACTCATCAACAAGTTATTTCTGCCGGTAATCGCTCCCCAGCGTTACGAGTCTACCTGCAGAACACTCTCATGCACATCCAGAAATGATATTAATGTTCCTGAAACATGTAGTCCTGAGCGCAGACAAGATTAGATGAAGTGAGTCGAACTGTTTCTGTTTTTGTTTGCTTGTTTGTTTTTGCTGTGATACTCATTCATTCTCAAAGCAATTTGTTCTGCTGTTGTTTTTCTGCCACCTTTTCTCTTTTGTTTGATTCAACAAAAAGTATATGGTAACTAACATTGCGTACTATATATATATATATATAACTAATAATGGAGCCTACAGCAGCAGACATCAGTAGCACAGGTACAATTCTAGCAATCGCCAACAATACAGGTCAAAATGATACATTTTTATTTCATGCCAAAAATAATTAGGATATTAACCATTGCTCATCAATTAAAAAAAAAAGTAACACATAAGCAGGTCCATAGTGACCAGAAGTGAAGATTTGATATACTCCAGGTGAAAGCATGCACATGAACGTAATCTGCGCTTGTTTACGTCTACAGGACAGCGTACGCATACATTGTGAAACTCTCTGAAATGGCTGAAGATCCAGTGATGTCACATGGACTGTTTACTGGTGTTTTTACTGTTTCTGGATCTGGGATCATTTCAGTTGTGTTGCTGTCTCTGGAGGGAGCTCTCTGATATCATCAGATATATCTTCCTTTGTGTTCTGAAGATAGATGGAGGTACTATGGGTTTGGAACAACATGAGGGTGAGTAATTAATGACAGAATTTACCCTTTAATGATGGCGTTTAATTGCGAGAGTGAGCTGAACACAACACAGATCCACTCTGAAAATCATCCCTACATTCAGAGAGTGTTTACTTCAGTCAATTCCTCTCTCGACACCTGTCAGATAAGTTAAGATCAGCTAGCACTTATCTAGCTTCCCAAAAATAGCACATTTAGTTTAGTTCTCCCATTGAGTACAGAGGTTAGCTGATGCCAGTGGACAGATATTAACGCTTAATACACACTAGGCTCACCAATTGCTTCATTTATTGGATAAAAATACAGTAAATTTGTGAAATTGTATGTCAGTTAACGTACTGTTTCTGTGTGAATCTGTGTTATAGTGTGTTTCTGTGATGTTCAGCATCATTACTCCAGTCTTCAGTGTCACATGATCTTCAGAAATCAGAATAATATACCGATTTACTGCTCAAGAAATATTTGATTATTATAAATGCTGCATAATATTTTTGTGGAAACCATCATATATATGTGTGTGTGTGTGTTTTTTTTTTTTAATTTTTTTATGGAAATCTTTTGTAACATTTTAAAATCTCTTTTGATCAATGTCCTTTTTCAACAAATATATTACATTTTTTTTTTAATGATAGAAACCAAACCAGAAAAAGCTTGTGTCTTGTTATGGCTGGTAAACAATGAAGAGACTGCTTCATCACCCCACAGCTCTCCTGAACACTATGATAATACAGCTCTCTAGATGAGCACAGGGCTCTGCTTCAGAAGCCCTCAGAGCGCCACACGTCCAGCAGGGGGCAGTGCAAGCTAAAGAGACATATCCCCCATCAGGAGTGTGGCAGGCATGTGGAGCCCAACACAACGCTAACACAAGAAAGGTCAGAAGACTAAATCCCATCAAGAACAATTTATGAGGTCTGGGATTATAATGACCCAGTCGTCGCATGTGTCCTGTTCGCCTGCGTCTGCTCTCGTGTTGAGACTAGTCACAGTCAAGAGAGCTTTTCTGATTAATCGTATTAGGCGTAAGAAGTCGCATATTTGCAATTATGGGTTCTTGAGGAGGGGAGTGTTATTTGTGAAGGGGCATATGTACGCTGCATGCTGGTGGAGCTAATAACCCAGAGAGCAGCTCGGTGACGTCTGTAGCTGCGTCATTAGCCCCCTGCGGGAGTGTGTGTGTGTGTGAGCGAGCGTGTGTGTGTGTGTTTCACGCGGGGGGCTCTTGCTATAACGCTGTGCTAAGCTTCAGCACACAGGCAGGGGGTCCTGCTGTGCCACTTTATGAATTATAGCAAGACTGAGATTGGAAGTTGCAACAAACAGCGATATAAACAACTACATATAATACATGCCATTAAAGCAAGTGCACAACTGGATATAAGTTGGTGTTTTTCCATCAAGTCCTTTAAGAGGAATTATGCAGTGGAAAACACACACAAATGCAATAAAAAGCAAGAAACACATTTAAATGTGAAATCTTTGTTTTCTTGTCAAATGTTCTCCACTCTCCAGTGACTGGTTTCATTTACAACTTCACAACTTAGATTTTCCTATAGCTCGGTTCTTTTTTTTTTTAAAGAGCCAGTTCCATTTAAAAGGACTGTCATGACATTCAGTTCTGTTTGAGCAGCAAAACAACACACTGAAAGCAACCTGATCAACTAAAGATGACCAGCCAAGCCTGATTCACAAATATATCACTCCAGTCTGTTCTTTTTAAAGAATTGTTCAAATCACAATCATTACAAGCAATTAGTGTTAATCAGAAAGGAGGAATTGTAATTATGTAATTATGTGGAATCAGAATCAGTTCCACACAAACCCTAACGTTCTTCCAGGCAAGAACGATTCAGAACGAGTGGATTATAATGAGCGCATATAGCATACATTCTTACTGAGATCACACGTTAACTCCTTACATCTTCTTGCACTCTCCTTCAGGGTTATGACATGTGCTCATTAACATACAGCTGCCCGCATTCACACCAACCACAATTTAGCCCACATCACGGATCATGTAGATACTAAAGCATAAAAAAACAACTAATATTCTCAGAATAATTCATGTTACACAGAAAGAAGATGTGAACTATCCCTTTAAGACTTCTGATGTGATGTATGTAGAAATACACTGTGATGGGCCACGTCTCTCAATACTGAAGGGTGACTTTTGTGAAGGTGCATATTAAAACATCACTCTATTTCAAGATTCACCACACATTTCATCCGATTTATTCTCTGGGAATTGAACCCATGAGCTTGCTTTGACACGTTAATGAGATCTGACATGGTGAAAGAGGAGCACATAATGACAAATCAGCTATCAAACTATGTCAGAAAACCTGAACACTTATGATTTTATAAAGGTCATTTTTACATTTTTACTTTCAAGCTATGGAATGAGCCAAGTGAACCTTCTACTAAACATCTTTTGGTCATGCAGCACTTCAATTCAAAGAGAACTGTAGAAAAGTCACGTGTAACTGCGTTATGGTAGGAACAAGAAATACATATATATTTTTATTTATTTTGAACAGACAGTAGTGCTAGTGCTACAGCTGGAGCAGCTGTTAAGCAGAAAACCAGAACAGTCTGACATTATTTGTGAAATGATGCTCTATCAGACACCTGCCCAAAACAAAAACAGCAGATGCAATGTCACTCTCTGACAGCAGGTGGCACTCATGGAACAGCAGCGTTTCCCTGGTTACTGCTGTAAACAAAGATGCTGCTTATAAACACTTCTTCAATAGGCATTATATGGAGGTAAGGGGAAAAGGAAAACGCCACTGATTCATATCAAAAGTTCCTGTATGTGAGCATCGAACACAGAGCTGGTCTGCCTGCTACAGTATTTTCACTTCTTCACAGAATTCCACACAAATGACATTATGCCGGTATCAATTTCTCATGAAATTTAGAAATAATTTCTAATTCTTTTATCACGGTATACGGTATTATCATGATATTGAAATGTGAGTGCTAAAAAGTGTTGGTGTAATACAGTATAACAAGTTCAAAAGTATTTTTTCTTATAACAAAAATATATTAACATTTAAATAAAATAAAGCAATGCACAAAAATGTATGAAGTTAAGCATTTTACACAGATTAAACTATAAAGAATTAAAAGACAAATAGGTATCACTTTACAGTAAGATATCATTAGTTAACCTTAGTTATGCATTTACATTATCAATTAACAAAAGCTACAGAAGTTATTAATCTTTGATAAAAATACTAGAACTCTTAGTTTATGTTAGCTAGAGTTCATACAAAAGCAATCTATAACACGCAGTTTATACTTTGATTTTAACAATATGTAATAAGATGTTTGAATTACCTAAGATGAATGCACGTTTAGATGAATTTGCATATCCATTAATCCATAAATATTTACGAAAGATACTTTATGTGTTCAGTACCTGCTGTCTTGCTCTGTTTGTTTTGCACATATATATATATATTAGGGGTGGGCGTATATGGGTGCATTCTACATGAATCTAGAATAAAATGGCTCATTTGAATTCTGCCATAGGCATTCAGTACATGTGTGCTTCCTAAATTATGATTAAAAGTAAAGCCCTATTCGGACGGGACTAGTTTTACAGGGGGTCGTTAGAGAGTGTTTTGTTTCACAGATACTTGATGTTAATCCCGTCTGAATCTGACATATCTGTGTTTTTCTCTCCTCTGATAATTCTAGTGTCTGAATGTGATGTCTGTGACATTTATGTTTCACACAATGTTTATGTTTTGCGATATGGAGTATATTATCTTACCACACACACATTTAATTTATTTTGATATATAAAAGAAATAAATAAATACAAATAAAGAGCCAGATCACGTTAAGACTGACTATTGTAATATCAGTCTCAGGTAAGATTACTCACGTTCATTTCTGCACTCGGTTACATATGTTTTAATTATCAAAATCAAACATGTGTTTACTACAAATAAAAATATAATAGTTGAACTAAAGTAACCACACATTAGCAGGGTTTTGCTGTACTAGCCATTTAGCTTCACCATGGTATTTGTGATTATATTAATTGTAATCAATCTGAATGACTGAGGAATGAACGCATACAGATCTCTGTGACGCCCAGATCTACAAAACACACCCTCTCTCTATGGAGATCATAGACGACAGGTGATGAGAATCGAAGCCGTACGAATAGGGCTACAGGTCTAAACTATCAAGGTGCAAGTCAACATAGCTTGCGTAGTATAGACCCAGCTCCCAACACAACTTTGTGAATAGATTAATGGCGATATTGTTTTTATCGCGCAATAAGTGTTCCACGTTAACACCAATAACGGCCCACCACTAATATATATATATATATATGTATATATATTATGCACATCTCGTCAATATAGCCGGTTCATCAATTAGTGGTAAATCTCCATCATCTGTTTTTAAACGGAGTGCTAGTTAAAATGTATTTACGGCAGCTCCGTTTGAAAATGGGTGATTATCATGATATATTGCATCGCCGAACACCAGCACATGTCTAGTTGTTGCTTCGATCGCCTGTTCTTCTGCTCTATGCTGTTGTGATAGTGCGCCCCCTTCTGGACTGATCACCTGTGACTGACTGTAATTATAAACACCTGCTCCTGCTCTCAAGCACTGTTCATCCTGCAGGAAGCCTTGTCCTTGACTGACATTATAATCTGTCCTCACAGAAAATAAAAATAAAATCAATCCATTCAGAACATAAAAAAGAAGTAATCTGCAGTGCCAGGTCAAGAGGAGCACAAATAGAGCGAGCTTAAATATATTTTGTTCATCAATGCTCAGTGCTTTCTATACACAAGTCCATCTTCTCTCTTTTGCCTTTTCATTCTTTCCGACTCTAGAGACTCACAAAGCTGGTGAACGTCCCCAAGTGTGCAATGATAAGCGTCGAAGACAAACAAGGCCAGTGCTACAGTCCTTCAGTATGAGCCATCAAGTGCTTTCATGAAGGATTAGCCCACGGATTTGCTCCTGTCTTCCTCCCTCAGTTTTCCATTGCTTTTCACAGCGGCTGTCTAATGACACAGGAGACAACATTGATGGACCCCACATCCGTATAGTTTTAGCTCTCGTCTTTAACAGTCTCATACATTTAAAATACATCACAGGTCTTGAAACTCTGGGCATTTCAGACTGGTTGATGGGATCACAAGGTCAGACCTCATTTCCCAAGTCCTCTTCTCTACCATCCCATTTAGCATATTTAGTTTCCGATTCATTTTTGTTGTTTGTAAACTCCTGTTTGTTAATGTACTCATTTAAATTTCCATTTGATCTTATTTCAGACAACAAAGCTGATAGTTTTTGTCATTGTAACAGGTTTTAATCTGTTAAAATCCCAGCCTCAGGCCACTGATGTTAACAGTTCCTGGATGGAGATCAGCAGATTTTAGAGATGATTTTTCCAGCTGTGGAAATGTGCAGAACTGTTTCAAATTGGCCAGTGGCTCAAGGCGGTGCAAAAGGGGCTTGAAGGTCATCCTTACTTCCCACGAGATTTCAGAGCATGTTTGAGAAAGCAGGACTTGAGGCAATGAGCTGAGCGTGGATCTGCTGGCTGAAGGCAAATCATCAGGACTTTAACAAATGGTGTTGGCAGATAAAAAGACTGCTGTGTATGTGCGGTTACTTTTACAACTGATGTAACATTTAAGATTGTGACAAACCATAGAAAACTGTCACAATAACAAGCGGAAGAATGCTAGTTCCTCTTCCCAGAAGTGCTGCGGTCAGAAAGGGTTTCCAAAAGTTTGACATTTCAGAATTTGCAATTCTATTATTTAAATTTTTTGGATTTACAATTCTAGTTTGTAATTAACAGCCTGCATTTCCAAAACGTGCCCGGTTAAATTAAAAAAATAATAATGAAGTGTCCTTGCTGTTAATATTAGTTTTTTGTTATCATTTATTAAATTTCACTAAGATTTTGTGCAAATCTGCAACAGAAACAGCATGTCATAGTCGTACTAAACAGTAATTACACAGGATGAATTAAATTAAATGATGATGTAATGAGTGAATGCACTACACAAGAAGCTTCTTGACGGAAAATCCTGACTGACATTTACAGGAAGGAGACAACCTTTCTTCATCGCTGTATTACACACACATCGACTGAACATGAACCAATGTGACTTAAATTATTGAAGATTTATTGATCTGTGCAGCTAAACAACATGACTGTAATATATTTGGAATTCAAAGAGAAACTAGTGATGAAGCAATGAGGCATGATAGATCTCTTTTCTATAAATCTGACATCATCTCCTAACCAGCCAGTCACAGCTGGCAAGCAGCAAGGCATTTAGTTGATTGTTTGATTTCAGTTTCTTTGTTGTTCCACAGTAAAATATTCCTGGTCCAAAATCAATATTCGTATAAATTAATATATACAGTATAATATAATATATACAGTATCTCAGTAAATTGATTCCAAAACTGAGATCTGAATAGGATTTTGAACCACATATGAATATAGCTTGAAACGGATTTGTAATTCATGTAATTCACTTCATGTTGTTCACATTTGCTAAATATGATGGGATTTCAATGAGAAGTGCACAGAAATCAGGCACCTTGCATTTTGAACAAGGCCTATGTGTTCTGAAATCAGCTCAATATACATCAAACATCTCTGAGATCTCCAAATGGATCAAATCTGAGTCTAACTGCAACGGGCATCAACTTATGCATCATCTGTAAACTGGGCAAAGGTTGTGTAGTGTATTCCAGGCATTACTGGTCCCTGACACGTAACTACAATGTTTAATCATAATCAACTCAAAAGATCATCAAAAGTAGATAATGCAAAGACATTAACATCACCGTGGCAGACAATGACTGAAGAGATACAAACCCTTTTTAGAAGTCGCTTAGCATCTGCAAAAAAATGCTGCTGAACAGATCAGCTTAGACCAGCATGAATTTCAATGGCATCTCATGCTGAGGATGATTATACCCCCACAATGAACAAAACACACCACACGCTCTTGATCTGCAACGCTCCTCTGTTCTGCAGCGTATTTACATAATAATAAAGCAGCTTCTTAAAATAACAAATGCATGCATCACACAGTGCACAGGAGCTCATAACTGACCTGATGAGGGACGAGACCCAGAGAGGTCGGGGGTTCATTCATCCGGTCATCACTGCTACTGGCCACAGCGTAACCTCTGACAGAAAACAGATCACACATTAACACATTCAAATTAGACTTCAGGAGTTTTATGCTGAGTTAAAGTGTGTGTGTGTTTCCGGGGGAAAGAGCTGCTGCTGGATTTAGTCACAGTTCCTGAGGCCATAGCTGTGATTCAAATGGCAGCTAGTCAAAGTGTCAGAAATAGTCAAAGAGGAACGCACTGAGTATTAAGCAGCCTAAAAGCTTTTTTTGGTGTATTACTAATGCATCCTGTGTGTCAAACGCAAAACACACTTAATAACATCAAATGCAAACTAAAATAACACAAAAAAAAGTTGAGAAGACATGTTGGGACTGTCACCAGTGCCACAAAAGGACATGAAAACACATTGCACAGACTAACAAACATTAAAGAGTGACATCCAGTTATCAGGTCAGCATTAAGATTATAAAAGTGTGCCAATAGGTGCCACAAAACTTCTCCATATAAGACAAATCCTTTACTTAATTGTAGCAATTACTACATCCACCAAAACATATGAACTGATCTAGTGTTAAAATGAAAAAAAAATATATATATATATCTAAAAAAAAAAATGAATAAAATAAAAATAAATGGAGTTGGGTATAGCCTGTTACTCAGTAGCTGATACTGTATTCTAGTGACTTTTCCGGTAACACTTCACAATAAGGTATCATTTGTTAACATTTGTTAATGTATTAACTAACATGAACAAACGATGAACAATGCCTTTACTTTGTTCCACATGTATTTATATTTGTTCACAATGCATTAACTAATGTTAACAAACATAACTTGATTTTAATAATGCATTAGTAAATGCTAAAGTATTGTTCATTATTAGTTCATGTTTAGTAATGTTAACTAATGAACTCTACTGTAAAGTGTTATCACTTTTCCTGATAACACAGTAAAAAAAAGTAATTTGAATACAGTTTGTCATGCTGGACTTCATTTCCCATCAACCACTGCACCTTCTGACCACCATGGGCCTTTTCATGCTTCACGTTCAAAAACCGGAAGCTTTAAATAGTTGTGTAAAATAACTTCTGGTGTAGCCTTAATGAATGGCAATACCCGTAGCATGGTGTCACGCCAGGCATTTGTTTCCCAGCTCACAGAGCTAATCCTTTGAGGACTACATCCATGAGTTTTGTGTATCCGCTGAGCAGCCGTCATTTGGTAACGTGGAAATCATCACGGTTGTTTAAGGACGGTGCTGCATTTCTACAGGATTCCGAAATTCCAGAGACCGCTGGATTGTCGTGGAGGTCGACATTGTTTATAACACTGGCTACATTTCGATCACGAGCGGGATTTCTTCCAATTCACGTCACCACCAGTTTCGGGATTACGGCCAGGAGAGCCGAATGACTTCCTCGCGGTGCCTAGTCCACACGATACGTATGGTAGCCCCGTTTCACGGTTTGAGGACCCGTGCATATGTCTTGTGTTGGTTTCGGTGTTCACTGAAGAAATTTTTTAGTGGGGGCAGCAGTGCCTGGGTTACAATGGGGAGGGGTGGGACAGGGAATGATCTGAAGTGGCCTGAGCCTCCGGAAGCAGAGATGGGGGATGATCTGCAGTGGCATGAGCCTCCAAAAACCGAGATGGAGGAGGATCTGCAGTCGACTGAGCCTCAAGAAGCAGAGATGGAGGATGTTCTGTAGTGGCCTGAGCCTCCAGAGGTGGAGTTGGAGGAGGATCTGCAGTGGCCTGAGCCTCCAGAAGCGGAGTTGGAGAATGATCTACTGTGGCTGGACCTACTAGGACCACTCCACGCTCCCGAGCTGCCAGAGCCGTTTCACGTTCCTGGCCAGCCAAAGGTCTAGACCTGCCGTGGTCAGCTCAGGGCCCTAACCAGTTGTGTCCAGCAAAAGGCCCAGACCCATTGTGGCGACATAAGTGCATTATGCTCTGGAGGCATGTAATGACTGCATCCTGGGCCGCCTTCAGAGCACCCACCTGCCCTAACCCCTGCACCAAGGATTTTTATTCTCACTACTTTCCTCTGTCCAATTCCGTTATGCGTCTGGAAGCTGCCCTTAGCGGGGGGCTATGTCACACCACCAGGCGCTTCTGTAGTTGTTTTTTTCATGTTTGGTCCACGTGCTTTGTGTTTATTTTTATTTGTTCTCCCTCATGTGCTCCTGTCATTGTAACCACGCCCCGGTCCTTAGTGTTTAATTATTTCCCCAGCCTTGTGTTTGTATGTAATTAATCTATGTATTTAATCAGGTTCTTTTCAGGCATTTGTATGCTGCGTTAACGTTACATCTCTGTGAGTGTCCGCACTGCTTGTTTGATGTCTGCATTGATCCCTGCATTTTTGTTCAGCTTTCTTTTGCACTTTATTATTGAATGTTTTGCATCTAACGTCAAGTCTGCCTTGCCTTCGTTGCTGAGAAGCAGGATTGCAACCAACATTCGCAACTGTCAGACTCAGAGCGTTACACACAGGGGTTTATTTGTTGTGATTAATTATCAATTCATCATAGATATTTCATCTAAACACGTTAATCACAGTTTTCCATTATTAATCTGGTAAGATGACATGAGGACAGATGTTGTCATGATATTCTGACGCATATTTCATGCACGCATGAGGCATGCTGCATGCTATCCACATTCAGAGACAGATGTGTTTTCAAAATTCAAAAGTATGAACTATTTTTGACATGTTCTGAACATTTACCATATGCTATTGGTCAGCCCTGGTGCTGTTTGTTGAGTGTTGTTAATCGATAAAACAGATCAATGCTATAAAAGAACAGCCTCATAGTGTTACACTTTACAAAGGAATCAACCCCAAAAATGATTTATATCTAGATGTTTGGCAAAAAATATTGGAATAGTATATGAACATTAATAAATTTTAATTTTAATAAATGAAAACAATCAAAATCAAGAAAAGAGCAATGATATGAAAGTGCTATAAGAAGTCTCTTGTTTTTTTTCATGAAAAATATGAAAAATAGGAATATATTTGAACAACTCCAGTTTGCTGCACAAAATGGCTGCCACCCCCGAGCCACTGCACAAGATGGCCACCATACCTCAGCCCAAATTAGCATTCACGATGGTGCCCTGCCTCAGCTTGAGTCAGCAATCAAGATGGCCATCCTGCCTCAGCCAGAGTCAGCAGTCAAGCTGGCCGGCCTGCCTCAGCCAGATTTAGCAGTCAATATGGCCGTCCTGCTTCAGCCAGAGTCAGCAGTCAAGATGGCCACTATTCCTTAGCCAGAGTCACAACCCAAGACGGCTGCCATTCCAGAGCCCCAGACGCTCCCCAGAATGGCTGCCATCCTGGAGCCACTGCACAAAAGAGCTGTCAAAATCAAGTTTCAGCGTGGATGGAGACAGATGGCATCCAGCCTAGCAGACCCGCCTATGATGTTGGTGACGGCAACACCGTCCAAAACATACAGTGCACACACCCATCACCAGATACTGCACCTGCCAGTACTGTCACTCCAGAGCCTCAACCCAAATCGGCTCCGGCCAATCAAGCCCTAGAGGTTCTTCCAGTGGCTGCACAACACCTGGAGACATCAGCTGTGGCTGTAGACTCTCCAGACATTCCACTGGTGGCTGGACAACCTCCAGGCCCAATTATGCATGCCATGGCACCCTTGGTCAACCCTGTTCCAACCACAGAGGTTCCGCCAGTGGTTGCACAACCTTTGGAGATGTTGACTTGGGTCGTAGATTGTCGGGAGGTTCCACTTGTGGCTGCACAAACTCTAAGTCGGGTCATTCTGGTGGCTAAACCCTTTCCGTGCTCGGCCTTGGACACAGAGGTTCTCCAAATGTCAGGTCCATAGTCCAATTCATGGCCAGGAGTGCCGATCCAGTTACCCATGGATTCCAGTCTGCAGTTTTCGGGTCCCATCCCCAAATCACGGTCAGGAGAACTCTTGTCATGTCAGGTGTCTGAATTTCGGCCAGGAGTGCCAATCCAGTTACCCACAGATTCCAGTCCGCAGTTGTCGGGTCCCAGCCCCGAATCACAGTCAGGAGAACCGCTGTCAGGTCCGGTGTCCAAATTATAGCCAGGAGTGCCGATTCAGATCCCCATGGATTCCAGTCCACATTTGTTGAGTCCCAGCCCCGAATCACAGCCAAGTGAACCGTTGTTGGGTCCAAGACCAAAGTCACGGTCAAGAAAACCATTGTCACATCCGGTGTTCGAATCACAGCCAAGAGAGTCGTTGTGAGCTCCATTGTCCAAATTACGGCCATGAGTGGCGATCCAAATCCCCACGGATTCCAGTCCGCAGTTGTCGGGTCCGAGCCCCAAGTCACGGCCAAGAGAGCCGTTGTCCAGTTCTGTTTCCGAACCACGGCCTGGAGAGCCATGGACCAGTCCCGTTCACGAGTTATGGTCATTAGTTCCACCCTGGAGGGAGTATCTGCCTTCTTTTCCACCCTGGTTGGAGTTCAAGTCTCCTAGGCTGCCCTAGAGGGCATCTCTGGCTCCTGCTCCGCCCTGGAGGGAGTCACTGCCAACTGCTCCACCCTGGTGGGCATCTCCATCACCTGTTCGGCCCTGGAGGGTGTTCCTGTCACCTAGGCTGCTCTGGAGGGTGTCTTATAACGAACACACCTGTCCCTTAACTAAAAGAAGAACTAAGAGAAAAACATTCCCCATCCAAAAGATTATTAATCAAAGAATTTGCCGTTAACAAGGCTTCTGAATTTAAAGTGTCCTCTGGTAACAGTTTCCAGATGAAAAACCCCTGCGGTTTTGAAGCTCTTATCATATGAGGGTGCTGTCCTGTGTTGCAGCATATCTGACGGCTTTTATCCAGGCCCAGAAGAGGCTCTATAACAGCTTAATGCATCTGAAAAGAGAGACCATCAGGAGGATGCCAGCACTATCTAGGGTACAGAGTACCTGCCTTCTAAAGTCTTCCTCCAATGGTAAACATGGATGAAAGCTTTCCCTAACCTCTCATCCGACTGGAAATAGATAAAAAGCAACATCCAGACTTTGTGCACTTCAGAAATGGCATTTCAGTGCAATTGCTTTTACCGCTGTTTCGTTTCAGAGTGACCTAAACACACTGTAGGGTTTGAAATAAAGCTAAGATGGCATGAGCACATTAAAAGTGCCACGTTTGAGATTTCTGCTTCAGCAGTATCACCAAAATGAATTAAAAAGTATGAACTATTTTTGACATGTTCTGAACATTTACCATATGCTATTGGTCAGCCCTGGTGCTATTTGTTGAGTGTTGTTAATCGATAAAACAGATCAATGCTATAAAAGAACAGACTCATAGTGTTACACTTTTCAAAGGAATCAACCCCAAAAATGATTTGTATCTAGATGTTTGGCAAATAATATTGGAATAGTATATGAACATTATTTTGGATTTTTTTTATAAATGGAAGAAATCAAAATCAAGAAAAGAGCAATGATATGAAAGTGCTATAACAAGTCTCTTGGTTTTTTTTCCCTTTTAAACATCAACTCATAATAGAGCTTTTATTTTGGTGGAAGCTTCTCTTTTCAAAAAGCTTACAGATCTATAAAGCGACTTCTCAAAGTCAAGCATGTTATATGACAACTAGGATTAGTGTTGATTTTTACTTGATTTAATGCTTGCTTAGTGTTAATTTTAGACCCTGGGCTCTTCTTGACTCCTACTTGTATGAAGTGTCCAGCAGTGCACACTGTGTTTTTACAGTTAATTAAGTGCATCACCTGGTTTTTCGGAGTGCACTTCTAGTTGAAATTCAAGTGTATATCTACTACTGAATGACCCAGGAAAGTTTCCAGCTGTTAAGTTCATGGAAGCAAGCACAGCAGGGTTGACAGCAGCAGATGTGTAAAGCTGAGACACTCACCCCTCTGGGTGCTGGAGTATAGAGACCATCAGCTCCACAGCCAGGGCTCCGGCGATCATGGCCAGACCGGGACGGCTCACCGTGCACTGCTGGTCCAGAGTCCTGTCTCTGGTGGACTACAAATAAAACAAGGCTTCACTAACAGCTTTGTGTGATGACAAATCACGGAAAGCAAACACATTAATTGCTCAGTCCATAAAAAAAATTATTTTGGTGATGGCTCAACTTGGTAGGAGACTGTGCTCAATCTATTTTGCTGTAGGATATGATTTCTATTGAACTGAGGTCACTTAAGCATATGACTGATTGGTTTCCGCTACACATTTGATTTTGTAATATAATACGTGCCTTGAGGAAAAGCTCATTTCTGCAATGAAAGTGCTTGATTAATACTCACATCTCCGGGGGCGACCACATCATTACAGAAGTAGCAGCCGAGACGATGTCCGGGAATGTTGGAGAACAGAGACGCTCCTGAGAACGAAGCAAAGTTATGCTTATAATAGAGTAACAACAAGAAAGCATCACAATACAGCACCTGCAGACTCACTATAAGAGTTCCCACGCCAGTCAGTGAACCTTGACCCATAAATGCTGTCAAACCTTCGTATTAAAAGACGCTTGGATGTACTGAAATTGATCAAATGTTTTAGTCATTGGTGTACAAGAGTTAAATAAATACTGGCAATTTTTTAATGATATATTTAGTCTGTTTAGCTATTTGAAGTCACATCACAGTTTTGCAGATAAGACTGTTATGTTTTATTTACGGAAGAACCTAATTCAGTTACATCCAATAAAGCGGTAATCTCTTTTCTGAAGTCATTTCCACTTAACATTACTGCACTGGATTCATTACAATGCCTACATTACAAGACAGACGCAATAAAAGAAAAAACACTCTTTTCATAGAGATGATTATAGTTACATGAATAAGATGTAAAACACTTTTTACAAATTGTGACAGAACAATTAATCTGGAGCTAAGAGTAACTAAAAGTAAAGATCAAATGCCTTCTCTGTTTTGTCACAAGCATTTACCATCTTACATTTAACATCTGCGAAGTGTGCAACATATTTAAGCAGCTATTATATATACAGTGATGGACAAAATTGTTAGAACAACTGACAGATCTGAAAATACATACCATTTTGCCATTTCATAAAACAGCACGAGTGAGTCGTACTGTTTCAACTGACTATTACTTTCAATATCTGCTATGTTTGTTATGGTTTGCTCACTAACCATTTTGGCGATCCAAATGCATTTAATGCTACACTATTTACAAAACCAGTGTTTAAAATTGCAATAATAAATTCAAATAATTTAATATTAAAAACAAGATGCAATATCGGGCACTGTTTTGGCTATAAATGACTGTGTAGTTAAAAATAA
The DNA here is from genome assembly GCA_032353835.1 of Enteromius viviparus. Classification (NCBI taxonomy): domain Eukaryota; kingdom Metazoa; phylum Chordata; class Actinopteri; order Cypriniformes; family Cyprinidae; genus Enteromius; species Enteromius viviparus. The sequence continues at coordinate 162,929 of JAUCNO010001513.1, forward strand.
GGTGGATATAATACACTAAATATATACAAAGTTTTATCATGCAAAATAAATATGTTAATTTTATACCATAAAAGTATGAAAAATAGCAAGTTATCATGTCCCACAAGTAATTAGGAGTTTTCCATCAGACCCATAGATATGATCACAGCAATTGAGGCTTGAAGATTTTTCATGAGTCACACCTGCTCCAGCAGAATGAGTCACCAGCCGCTCACACAGGATGTGCTCGTGCATTCACAGCTCAACAGAGTGAGAAGAATAGAACAGAAAGCAGGGGTCTTGAATAACACAGTCTTAAGAGCACGGCGCTCACAGGGCAACACGCTGTAAAGCACAAGCCAAACATGTCCATCTACAAAACATTTTTTTAAACATCACAAGTGGAATACAGGCTTTGCGTGAACGTCCCCTCAAGTTCTATCGTACCTCAGACAGCCTAAGTGAGACCCTTAATGCAGTAAGAAGAGGAAGTACAACTCTGTGTCCTGTAGTCCAAGGCCATTAGCTAGTAGTCTTTGCATGCAAGAAAATCATACTGTAGGTGGACAGTCTTAGACTGTTAGAGCTCCAAGTAAGATTAGAGAATTAGAAATAATACCCCTCAAAAAACAGACAACATATAATCCAGATATGACTATCAGATTTTAAGCACGGTGAACACAATTTTGTAATAAGGGCATTTCCAGCACTTTTTCATTGTGGGGTTATTTCTGTGGCTGTGATGACTAGGCCTTTTGCATTTGAGGTTTACACATATGTTTCATCTGTACCTGGTGTGATGGTGGCTGCTGGGGTGGAGGAAGACGAGGAGTTGGAGGAAGCAGACATGGGGCTGGACTCTTCAGACTGTGACTCTTTGGGTTTCTTGAGCCCGTGTCTCATTACCACAAATGTGTCAAATCCCAGAGCAGCATTAACTATCAACTGCAGAGAGGCAAAACACAGATATTGAACTTGCATTTAAGTGCCTAGTATGCAAACCAGTGCTGTCAAAATCAAATTAAAAAAATATATATGATATAATAAATATTTTACAGTATACACGCACATTTCATGTTAACAATAACTTTTGGATGTGATTTATCACAATGAATTGTTTGACATCACTAACTCAAACTCAAAAAAAAAGGTCAGCAGCCATGTGAGCAGAAAATAAATAAAAGATGAAAGACTGGAGGGAGGAAGCTACTATTCTCTTGCTGGCAGCGATGACTGTCGGAAGCCAGCGGCTCTCACGAGTGTCCATCAACAGGAAGACCACATCGTGTTGAGAGATAAGCTTCTCCAGCTGTTCCACATCCTGCCGAGCTTGAGCCATTGTCAGCTCTGAAAAGTTCACTGGGTGGCCTGGCATTGGGATGCTCATGTTGTAGCCCTCTGCAATCTGAAAGAAATGAACATATTAACAACAGATGAGATACTGTAAAGCTAAAACATTATGAGCACCGATTCCTAAAATACTGTGAATGTTTGCACATACTCACTCAAAGTATCTAACAGGTAACATGTCAGGCCGTTCACACATTTTTGCATTTCAGGTTTGAAAATAAGCATTTGCGTATCATCTGCATAGCTCTAAATATTTATCCCATGCTTCCTGATTACATTACCTAAATGTCACACACTGTACACAATATAAACTATGGAGGTCCTAAAACCGAGCCCTGTGGGACTCCACAAAGAGGCGTACATTTTCTGGAGGGGGAAACCCTTATAAACATTCTAATCAACATTGTTTGTTCAAGTCAATGCATGAGAATAATGGATTTTAATCAAAGGCTGTACTGACATCCAGTTAGACAAATCTTGTTCACATCACATGTTTTTGTACCATAAATTAGAATGAAAAAGTAAGTTGTATAAGTACATTATTATCAACCAGATATGCATTTAACTAAGCAAAGACAGCCCAAAGTTACTAACATAATTACGTCAAACAAATCTGTAAACCCTGGATAAGCTCAAAATAGGGCTGGGCGATTATACGATCTCGATTTGTGATTGCGATCAAATTAAGTTCGATCACGGTGATCAGCTGTGGGTATACTTTCTCGATCACGTGTATAACATGCTGCAGTAAAGTGCACGACAACAAAT